>CALNHX010007546.1:0-72566 GCA_940337035.1 Agriotes lineatus
ATACCTCTTTTCGTTTTTGAAATATTCTGTTCACAGACACACACAGACAGACCAATGAAAAAAAATGTTTTTTTTTATATTCTATATTCTAAATCGGTGTCTTTCTTTGTTGCTAACCATTTATTTCGTGCCTGGTTCTTAGTCTTTTCTTTACACTCGTTATCGTACCATTCTTTTCTTTTATTCATTTGTATTTGTCCAGTTGTTTTCTCTGCTGCTTCCATTGTAGTTTCTTTAGGTTTTCCCCACTCTTCCTTTATATTTATTATCGGTTCTGCTTTTAAGTTATTGTTTAACTGTTTTATGTATTCTTGCTTTGTTTCGTCTTCTCGTAATTTTTCTGTGTTCCATTTTCTTCTCTTTATCTGGTTACCCCTGATTATTTTCAATTTTATTTTTGCTATTACCAGAAAATGGTCCATATCCACATTTGCTCCTCTATATGATCTTATATCATTTACGATACGTTCCCATTTTTTTGTTATTAATACATGGTCTATCTGGTTGCCATCTGTTGTTCCTGGTCTCATCCATGTTATCTTGTGTTGTCTTCGGTGTTTAAATTTAGTGCTAACAATAAACATGTTGGTGATTGTTGCTAAATTGCATATTCTGTCTCCGTTATCATGTCTTCTCATGCTAATAGCTCTTCTTGCGTTTACCACTCTAGAATTAATTTTTTGATCGTCCGATCCTTTCCAGTTAAATATTGATCCCAGATATTTATATTCTTTGCATGTCTTTACTTCTTTATTATTGTCCAGTATTAGGTTTGTTTCTTCTGCTCCAATACATAAATATTTGGTTTTTTCGGTGTTTACCAATATTCCATATCATCTTTGTCGTTAGCTATTACTGCCTGATCATCCGCGAATTGAAGGGTATATATACAGTTGTCATTTAGTTCAATACCCATACCATGGCATTTCCTTTTTTTATATGTGTAGTGCTTTAGCAGCATATATTTTAAATAGTGTTGGGGAGACACAGCACCCTTGTCGTAGTCCTTTTGTTACTGGGAATTCTGGTGATAGACCGTTGTTTATCTTTCATTTTGATCTTGTTCCCTCGCATAGATTTTGTAAGGCTTTTATGAGGGTGTGGTTTATATTGGATTCTTGCAAAACGTCCCACAACTTACTTATTGGCACAGTATCGTACGCCTTCTGAAGATCAACGAATGTTATGAGCACTTTCTGATTTTTAGCAGTCTTTTTTTCAATCATTTGTTTTAGGCAGAATATATTGTCTGTGCATGATCTTCCAGCTCTAAATCCGCTTTGTTCGTCTACTTCATAGTTGTTATATTCGGTTTCGATTAAGTTTCTTATATTTCCGTATAGTCGACTCATTGTACTTGTGACCGAAATCCCGCGGTTGTTGTTGGGGTCTTTCTTAGATCCTTTCTTGTGTATTGAAGAATTGTATGCAAGTTTCCACTCATCTGGACATGGGTGGCCATTTAAACATTGGTTAAAAATTGCCGTGATCATCCGATTTAGCTTTTCGGTGCCGCATTTTACAAGTTCGGCTGGTATGCCTTTGGGGCCAGAAGCTCGATTATTTTTTAGCTTTGCAATTTCCTTATTAATGGTATTAATCGTAACAGTTATTTGTTCACCCTGTATGTTTATTTCGTCTTGTGGGGTTGTCTTATACTCTTCTCTGTATTCTGAGAGTAAGTTGCTATAATGGTTTATCCATTCTTGTTGTGTTGGCTTTAATAAATCTCCATGCTTCTGAATTTCCTTTTCCCTCTAAGTATGTGTTTATTTCATTAAATTTTTTATCCCACCATGCATTCTGTTCCTTTTTTATTGTTCGTCTAACCTCATTTTTCTTATTGATATATTTCAATCGGTCTTCTTCCGCTTTTGAGCTCAACCATTTTACGTATATCTTTTTTTCCTGAACTAATGTGTCAATTTCATCTGTCCACCATAAATTTTTACTTTTCCTTTTCCCAATCGTTCCTAGTGCTTCTGTGGTTGCTTTATGAACACTTTCAATTATATTGTTGTATATATTCTGAAATGGTTATTCTGTGTCATCTATTAATTTTTCATTTAACCGCTTTTGATATAGTTGTCTTACGCTATCGTGCAATAGGTTGTCTAGTTTGTATTTTACATCTTTAATTGTATCTATATTTTCTTCTTCTATCTGCTGTTGATTTTTGTTGCATGTGAATGGAAAGAATAATGTAGCTTTCACTAAATGATGATCTGAGTCACACATTGTTCCTCTGTGTACTCTTTCATCATTTATCTTAATTTTTGCACTTTGTCTGATAATTAGATAATCAATTATAGATTTTAAATTTCGAGTTGGTTGGATCCAAGTGTATTTATGAATCTCCTTTTGTTTGAAAAAGCCGTTTGTTATTTTGAGGTTATTGTACTCTCATACATCAATTAGTCTCTTGCCATTATATTTTATGAACACATAAAAAACAAAAACGTTAGCATCTTTCTTCTCAGTGGATTAGAAAGCAAATTAGTAAAAAAGTTTGTATCTGTTCGTGTTTTGCAATTACTGCTAAGCAGATTTCACCAATTTTGATAAAATTCTATCAAGATGGGTCGATTGTGATCTCCACAATCAAAATATGTGATTTTAGCGGGTTAATAAAGTTGCAGTAATTTTCGGTGGCAAATATGGAATTATTTCTATAACAATGCAACTAGTGTCATATTAATAAAATTAAATATCGACTTAGATAGACATTACAAAGACCTTATGTCTTGCAGAAATCTTAAGCCTAATGGTGGCGTGCAAGTCTAGTGCAACACTAGTCAATGTTTCGAGACAAATAAAAAAATTCGTTCCTCCAAAAGTGTGAATCACGTACTCTACTAAAATGGCCACTGTAAAAGACATTTTGTCTAAACTGCAGAATCCGGGGCACATTTCCCTCCTTTTATTTGCTTCCCTTGTAAATTTAGTTATGGTTACTAGAAAAACATGGTTAATAATAATTAATATTAACAATAGAAGGGGAATGCCCCGGATTCTGCAGTTTTCTCGATATTTTACCAAATACCACGTTATTTGTCACTTCATATAAGTTTTCAATATTCTGTTTGATTGAATTCAGTATTTTTGAAGTGCTGGTGACTATTTACAGTTTCCTGTAACACGTGATCTAGGTGACATCTGTTATAAAGCTTCGGTTGTCAGGAAGCAAACTTTTTAGGGCATTGAACAGACTTGTTATAAACAATCAACGCAGACGACGGTTTAAATCAATGTATTTTGTAATTTTCAAAAACCATTGTAACAACAAACAATTCTAGTTACGACTGTCAAATAAAACGTGTAGTGTTTGTGTATTTGTATTGAGATGGATAAAAATGAAGAGTCTATTACTTGTACTTGTACTCCTGAAATTGTACTACAACCTGCAGCAACCGCATCTAACTTGTTACCGAAAAAATCGAAGTGCATTTATAATAAAACGTACGCAAGCTTCAACAAATGGCGTCTTTGAAAGAACACAATCTCATTTTCCAAAAATGTCGTGTTGGCCTATTTTGCTGAATTAAGTGCAAAATACAAATCATCTTCGTTGTGGTCATTTTATTCAATGCTTAAATCTGTGTTGAGAATAAACTATGGCGCCATTTTCAATTTAAATTTCAAGGTTTGGTTTTTTTACTTTCCCTCTGACATTTGAATGATTGTACATTTCATTTCGTTTGGTTGCATATATAATGCAAGATTACTTACTAAAGTTATTAATAAATTATGTTTTTACTTTGTTTCGCTAAAACTACAATTCATATTTAGGGTTAGCAAAATAACAAATAGTTTTTCATAATCTTACTTACAAGTTTGACGTTAAGTACATTCACTAGAAAAGTTGATAGGTGCTGTACATAAAGTACACTCCAGCGTAAACGTCACGAGAGTTAACTGAATGGATAATACAACATCGAGTGGTGGTATCACCAGTAAGATAAATACTCACTACTGTATTGTTGGTAGCACTGTCAGGTTATGTTAAATTTGAGATTTTCAGGTTAAATTTTGCGTCAGTTTGTGTCAAATAACAAACAAAACCTAATCTACTAATCTCGAATTTGACATAGACTGACAATACACTTCAGTATTGTCAACATGTTTTTAAATGCTAATAAAGTATCGTTATGTTATTTTTCTTAACAACACTAGTGCTGTTAAATGCATCTTAACGCAACTCGTCGCTAAGGAGTTATTGTCATAATAGCATAATAGGATAAAATAAAAATCAATTCATTTCTAAATTATCAAAAATGTAAATGTACAATACAATGTATAGAAAAAAAACAAATTGCCAAATATTTAAACTTGCCAAATCGTGAAAGTTATACCGGTCACTGTTATCGCAGATCATCTGTCACTCAGTACGTTGATGGAGGAGGTGATATAACTGGATTAAAACGTCACGGAGGCTGGAGGTCGACACAGGTAGCTGAAGGTTACATTGATCAGTCTATGAGCAACAAAACTACAGCAGATACTATGACTAAACAAATAAATAGTAATGAAGCCTCTTCCTTGTTTACAGCAATCAAAATTCCAAATATTTATATTGAAAATTCTTCCAAAGTTGTTGATAGTTCATGACCAGTTCAGTTTATTAATTGTAATATTACTAATTTTAGTTTTGTTGACATATGTATAAAGTTGTTCTTCATTGAAAATCTCAAATTTATATAAATTAATGACGCTCCATGAAAACAAAATACACAAACTCTGTAAGGTGTCAAAGTGAAGTGTTGAAACTTGCATTTCTTGTATTCAGTTGTGTTTTATGTAAGTAATTAAATAAGTTGTAGATAAAGTAGAGGGCTTGAATCTAGTTTAGCGACCAACTCCAATCGAAAAGTGCTATACCCCATTCGACGCGTCTTGTCGAGCTGAACAATATTGCTGCTGGGGACATGGGAGGCAGACCAACGGTTACTGAGATACAGCTCAGTAAAGATTAAAATGTCTCACACTAAGTCTATGGCGCGTTCGCTTTAAAATGTCTATGTTAAATCATGTATGATGGGTTGGGTTGGGCCGGTGGGGTTAGGTAAGGTTAGGTTAGGTTAGGTAAGGCTAGGTTAGGTGGCGCACAGTGTGACTTCTTATTAGTCTTCGGTGAGGTACGCTGCGCGGCGCCCCGCCGAAGGCCCCAGAGTGTTTTCCACGAAGAAAATTTTTTTACGCTTCGCAATTAATTTTCAGTCGGATGGTCCCTTTTTCAAAAACTTGATAGTGCTGTATCTCAGTAACCATTGGTTTAGGTTAGGTTAGGTTAGGTTAGGTGGCGCGCAGTGTGACTTCTTATTAGTCTTCGGTGAGGTACGCTGCGCGGCGCCCCGCCGAAGGCCCCAGAGTGTTTTCCACGAAGAAAATTTTTTTACGCTTCGCAATTAATTTTCAGTCGGACGGTCCCTTTTTCAAAAACTTGATAGTGCTGTATCTTAGTAACCATTGGTTTAGGTTAGGTTAGCTTAGATTAGGATAGGATAGGTTAGGTTAGGTTAGGTTATGTTATGTTAGGTTAGGTTAGGTTAGGTGACACGCAGTGTAATTTGTTATTAGCCTTCGGTGAGGTACGCTGCGCGGGGCCCCGTCAAAGGCCCCAGAGTGTTTTCCACGAAGAAAAAATTTATAAAAAAAAACTTTATAGTGCTATATCTCAGTAACCATTGGTCTGCCCTGAATCTCCCCAGCAGCAATATTGTTCAGCTCGACGAGACGCGTCGAATGGTGTATAGCACATGTCGTTCGGAGTTGGTTGCTAAACTAGATTCTTACCAAGTAGAGTATACTACTTGCAATAATGGCTATTATTACCTCGGAATTTTACTCCCTTGCTGCTTACGTGACTGGGTTCGTAAATTATTTCTCGGGAATAATAGCTGTCATTATTAACTCGTGGTATAATCTACTATTTTAATTTAAGCTCACATTTAATTTATTTTGATATTTCTAAAAATGTATTACATGGAAATGATCACAATAACACGTGAATGACTAAAAGCTGTGAACATAAAATACGAAAGAAGTTTTAAATGAAATAATTTTTTTAAATTTTGTATAAAGTTTAGAAATGTAAGTACTAGGAACAAATTCAAAACATGTTTGTTTTGGCAAGAGAATAAAAATAATAATAAAACATTTAGACTACAGGAGCATTATTAATAGCTTAAAAGTGCAGGTAATACTCTAATAATATAGTACTTAGGTTAAAGTAGGAACATGCCACGGATATAATAAATTAACTAACAGCTCTGAGTTGGGTCTTAGCAGCAAGTGTTGATTTTTCAGTCAAAAACATTCATTCAGCTGTCATATAGTTGATCGAACTCCAAGTGATAAACAATTTTATTTATTTTATCTTAATTTGAAAAAATATGCGAAGAAGATTTTGTAGATAATCATAGGAGTAGTCACACTGGTCAATTTATAGTTAAAATCCTTTTAAAGCAAGAATAAAATAATTATGAAATTCTAGACAAGCGTGAAAGCGATTTTATTCGCAAGAAAGAAAACTATTAAAAAATCCAGAACCCCATCCGTTCCTCTTCTACCTTATGGTGTCGCAGCAGAAATTCTTCCACTCACGACGATCCGTAGCTATCCTCTCAGCTTGTCTCCAATTCAGCATCCTGTCTTGTAGAATCTTGCTTACTTCGCTATTCCAACTTCTATTTGGCCTCCCCCTTTTCTTTTTCTTGTCTACTGCAGTCTTCCATATGACTTTAACCTTTCTTAGTTCACTCATTCGGACCATATGCCCAAACATGACAACTGTCGAGCTTCTATTGTCTTTTGCACTGATTCTACACCGAACCACTCGCAAATCACATTGTTACTGATACAGTCTCTTCTGGTTATACCGGCTGCTGCTCTCAGGTATCGCATCTCACTTGCTTGTACTTTGCTCTTGCCTTTGTCGCTCATAACCCAAGCCTCACCTCTATGTTAGCACTGGTATGTATATACTTCTGAATATTTTTGCTTTTGTGTCCATACGTATTTTTTTTTCCTTATAAACACTTTATTCAGTGCGTAATACATCTTATTTGCATTCGCTATGCGGTTGTTGATTTCTGAATCTATACTACCCCTGGCATTTATTATAGAACCTAAGTACTTAAAATTTTCAACTTGCTTCAATTTAGTGTTATTTATTATCACTTCCAATTGTTGTTCACTTTCGCTTATTGCCATGACTTCAGTTTTGTCAATGTTGATCTCATACCTTTATCCCTTATTTCTTCATTCCATACTGTGCTGTAGGTCGGATTCCTTGCTCGCTATTATCACTAAGTCGTCTGCATACATCATTTCTGACATATATACTTGCTGTAGTTTGTAGACTCCTATTCTTGCTGGTTTTAATTTGTGCCTGCATGACTTGTAAATCTCGTCCATTAATACGATAAACAGAAGTGGGCTCAACACACCCCCCTGTCTGACACCCTTGGTTGTGGTAAATTCAGTAGAGATTAAATTGTTTGTTCTTACCACATTTCTAGTGGTTGCATATAGGCTCTTGATATTTCTCACCAGTATGTTGTTTACTCCTCGATTAATTAATATTTTCAAGATTATTTCATGGGGACAGCTGTCAAATGCCTTGCTTAGATCGATAAAGCACAGATATAGTTTATCGTTGTGTGCTAATGTTTTCTCAGCTAATTGTCTTAGGCTAAATATAAGGTCTACAGTCCCTCTTGCTGGTGTAAAACCACATTGGTTATCATTTTTTTGTAGACAATTTCTTGGGCGATTCTAATTCTGAAAACGAATTACACGCAGACCTCGCCGTTCGCGGGGGTTACGTTCCATAAGAATACCGCGAAGCGCAAAACCGCTATGCGCAAGTAAACACATAAATGATAAAAACGAGGTTTTAAAAATTAAACTCAATTGAATTTTCGGCAGAAACGAGAAGACAGTAAAGCTTGAACTAAAATTCCATAAGTAACATAAGTCTGCCACTTGAATCTAGAGCTCAAATGTCCATTTGTTTATTCAAGTTATAATTTTACAATTTATTTCAGGTCCGATTTGGTAATAAGAGATTCAAAGGAATAGGCTCGATAAGTGTGTTTACAAGTTCGTGATAAATAATGTTATTTAGGTGTCAATGACATAAACCGCATATGTCTACTTTATTTACTTAGAAAGGTCACTAATCTGACGTTAAATTTAATTCGCTGTTAAAATAAACAAAAGCTCATCAAAACGTTGGCGCTTATGACATATTATTCATTAGTAAACAGATTTTTATGCGCTTTTGTTTATTTTAACAGCGAATTAAAGTTAACGTCAGATTAGTGGCCTTTATAAGACCAGCCGTTAGTGTGTGAAAGTTCAAACAGTTGGAAATTCCATCTGCAAACGGCAAAGCAATCCGTGAACGGCAAAGAAAAGGGAGCACAAAGGTCCCCGCGTAAAATCAAATCAGCAAACCGCAAAGCCGCGAACGGCGAGATCTGTCTTCTGTCTATTATTGGGTTTGTTTATTTGGAAGTCTTACGTTTTTCTTTGCTCTCAAACTTGTTGAACTCATTTGATTTTGTGTTTTCTTTGATACATTATGTATATTATAACTTATAATAATAACTTTAATTTTGTTACAGCAAGGATATGGTGAATCATACTGAGGAGGACACTGCCATATTCCCATCAGTCAAGATTTACTGTAAAATTCACATAGAAATTATTTGAACAACCTGCATACACCTATACACCATCTATTATTTCTCGTCTCCTGGATTGTGTACTCATTAAAAAAAAGCTACAGTAAGATTTGATTGAATCAAAAACAATTGCGTAGTTTCATCAGCACATCAGTAAGAAAATTCCATGGTGAAGCTATAATGTGTCGCTACCGATTGGTTACAATATAATTTATACAAACATTATAAAATGCGGCGATATGAAATCAACTTGCCCATGGCCTGCCAGTTTAGCCTGCTCCCAAGATAACATCATGATTGTAGCTGTGAATGTGGAATGCTTCAAAAACTTCATGGAACGTGAATAGTCTGATTACCTATAGAATTATGGACAGCACACTACAATAAAGAAAATAATGTGATGGAGCTGCATCATCCCCTTTGCGGGATGGATCATAGTTATCGATCGTAGGTTATCAATTTAACCTCTTCTGAAAAGTCTTATTTTATATTTGGATGGTACCTACTTCTTACTCTGATATCTTTGTTTTGTTAGGTCATTGGGGTTTTCTTCTCATCAACTTGAATGTTTCTTATTTGGCTTAATATCCTCCTTATACATTTTCCATTGGAATTGTGTCCAAAGAAGGCGAACAAATGTTACTCCGCCTCCATCTGCAAATGTTTTATTGTTGTTAATTACAAACTTGATTTGAATGGAGTATATCAGTCTTGTTAACTACAGTATTCACAAAATTAGAACTATTGTGTATAGTTATTTCATTGCTATACACTAACTTATTTCATTCTGATACTACAATCTGCACAGCACCGGGTGGTGCAACAAGAGCATGAGGCACAAAAAGCGAGTTCTTGGTCCGAATTTATGGACAGGTGGAATTTTTCCGCAGTCTATCAGATCAGTGGACTTGTAACGGCACTTTCTTCAGGAGACAGCTCTATGGGGAATAGTAGCCTGACCGCATAATACACATTGATATGATAATCAGAAGTCACATATTATAAAATTGGCGACCAAACTTCTCGGGTTGCAGATCAGAGTGTTCCAACCAAAAATAAGCAATACCTGTACTAAATGAAAAACTACTATCTGCTTGTCATTTTCTAAACAAGACTGGGAGGAAAAATATATCCATATGGAACAGGTGCATCGAGTTTCCAACTTTGGTACAAGAGTACAAGCTTTGCTGTTCTAAGTATATTCTAAGTAAGTATTCACCTATTTGTGTTATTTATATCTGTAACTGAACTGAGCCGTTAATATGCAACTACAGTAGTCATATTTAGGGGTAAGTGGGGTAATTGTAGACACTTTTTGAAGTTTAAATTTTTGAAAACAATTTTTTTGATAATTGTTTATTTTAAATTACGCCATTTGTCATATTCCAACCTTTAGCATTCAGCCTTAAATACATAGGACTAAAACGAAAAAAAAACAATTCATTCGCTTTGTACATTTTTGTTTTTTAATTTTGGCAAGTGTACGCTTATCCCGTAACTTGGGGCAAATATATACGGGGCTTGTAATTAATATTAGGGTTGTAAAATGACTGTCAGTTTTTTATGTGGCATGTGACAGTCATTTATATGTCATTTTTGTAATTTATGGTCAATTTTTCATCTCTTTACCTTCAATGCAAATACACACATAAACTTAAATGCAAATTTATTTAAATACTAAGAAACACAAAAAATGTAAAAAACAAAAATAAATCGAGTTCTCTAAATAAAAAAGTATGAAGGTTTCTAAAATTTACTAAAAATCTCTTTTTATAAACAAAACAAAAACATATTCTAAAGTCGATAATAGATTAAGAAATAACCTACTGGTCAATTAAAGTTCTTCGTTAGTATCAGTAGTGTCACAATCATTGACATCAAAGTCATCTAGTGACTTAGAAATCTAGTGACTTAGAAAGTGTAGCTTCCATCTCGTTAATTAGGCTGATGTTTTCCGCAGTTGTATCAGTATAAGTACAGCTTTCATGATCATCATCATCATCTGGCAATTCTGCCACTATTATCGTAGAAGTTGAAGGCTCGGTTGAGGTTAATGTTGATTCTTCCCAACGTTCGTCATCATTAATAGTTCCTAAAATTTTAAATAATGTTTTTAGCATATTTCTTAAAAGATAAGACTACTTAATACCTATACCTAATTGATTCGGCTGCATACTTGAGATGTTTTTCTCTGTACCATTCAAACTCGAGTTGTCTTTGTTCGGGTTCTTGCTGCTGAGACAAGGAAATAGCTCTTTTTGTTGTAAGGCGATTTCTGGTTTTCAAATGAATGTATCCGTATGAAATAAAAGTTTTTTCAGTTGCTGCTGAAGTAGCTGGTATATCAAGTACTGCTTCCGCCACATATCGAAGTGGCATTTCAGTACATATACCCTTCCAATATGTTATGGGTAAAATGTTCGGATTTTTTTCACAATCATGCACAAATTGTAATGCCCAGAAACCCTCGTTACTTCTGTACTCTGCAAGGTTTTCAAGTAGTTTACATTCATCTACATAATCTAAGTATACATCTAGGGAATGGATGTAAGTTAAACCTTTTACAATATTTTTCTGAGTAAGATGTTTTGCTAAAATAAAGGAAATCATGAATGAAGTAAAATAACTATTAAAAAATAATGGCCAGTAAAACAAAAAACCAATATTAACAAAAGTAATTCGTTACCTTTATATTGGGGATCCAAAATATTTGTAGCAAAATGTATGCCCCTTAAGCACCTCTTTTGCCTTTCTTGTAAACATTCTGTAACTTTTTGTTCCTCTAGCTTCAATAGAGGAGAAGTAAGTAGATAGCTCGTTTTTAAAAAGATCAATTTCATTAAAGGCAACAGGTACTTCACTGATATTGCACTTATTGGATTCCAAACGTAGTATCCATTTCTTCAAAGGTTGCAATAAAGTTAAAAAATTTTCTATTCTCGTCCAGAATACGTCAGCAAGGATATCATTTTTGTTTCGTCTCTCTAGTTGTTCTTGGAATTCATCTGTAATTGCCATTGCTTGAAGTACACCTTTGTTTTTTTTTTTAGGCTTTCGAAACTGGTAACTATAGATGCCCATCTAGTTACAACTGAAAGTTTAAGGGTGCAGGATTCTGATTTGTGCTTTTCCTTTGATAGTCTTTGGAATGCTGAACTTAAAACGGATTTATTTTTTTTGCACTTTCGGGGCTAAACTTGATACTTTAGTGCTTGTAAACAGGGACTAAAGTAGCTCATTTAATCCCTAGGGACTAAAGTAAAAATGATACCGTCACTATGGTAAATTTAGGTACACACGAGGCTAGTAGGTTAGGTTTTGTTTGTCATTTGACACACAATGACGCAAAACTTAACATGCAAATCTCGAATTTGACATATACTGACAATACACTTCAGTACTGCCAACTGATCAGGCTATCCAGGGCCTGCTACAATTCAGTTTTTAATCAAGTATAATTGTCAGTTTCCAAATTGACAGACTTAACATTTTTCAAATATTTGATGATAATGTTCCCAAAAGTGCAAAAAATAGCGTATATACCTCGGGACTAAAGTGCCTAAATCCCCCCACTCGCGGGATTAAATAGTGCACTTTAGTCCCTCATGATATAATATACTTTTATTACCTTTATGATGGATTTTGCAGCATTAAGTACAGATTCAGTAGTCTTTAATTGGTAACAGTTTACAAAGCCCCGAAGCGCTAAAAAATCACTTTTTTCAAAACGTGTTGATGTAAATTTATGTTTTTGGACCTCAGAAATCTATTTCTGATGTCGGAAGACACGAAAAACTTACCGTTTTTCCAGAAATCACTCCTTAACCTCACTTCCATCACTTTTCTACTAATAACAATATCAAATGCGTCATCTGCAAGTACTACCAACCTACATGTAACTAAATACACTGCTCTTACCCACAGACTACCTATAAAGTAGATAGATACCTTTGTTTGTTTACTTCTAGAGCAATTTCGGGCCTAATTCGTTTCAGTTTGCATGTTTATCGTGGTCCTAACATCAATGTCGAATAGAGGTGTTCTAGCTCCAACTGTTTTGTGAATGATGGTAACATTTTGACACTAAACCATATTCGTGATTCTTGCAGGTGTTGCGGTTAGGGTCAAACTAAAATGTATTGAACGGTTGGCGAAGCTGGGATTAATACATAATTTCCTTCGGTGTGAAAGCTGTTAGGTAGATATGTCGTTTGTTTAACAATTGTTCACGATTAAAAGCAAACTAAAAATAATTTGAGGCCAAATGCTGATGAAGCCAAACAATAAAGGTCTGGCAAAGTTTTAAGGTACTTTTAATCTAAACAATCAGCTGTTCGCGCCTCCCTCCAAAATTACTGACTCTAGGAACAGTAGTTCATCGGTGGCGTCCTACAATACAAGATTACCCATATAATTATTTATCAAAAAAAGGCAGTGGCTAGTAATACGTCCGACGTGCACAACCTAACCTAACCTAACCTTACCTAACCTAACTTTTTTTTTTTTTTTTTTTGTTTGGCAGGGGAAAATATTACTAGACATGAATGCCCGTACATTCATAGTGTCGGATTCTCACCGACTAAAAACCCCTGCCTCTTCGCCTCGTAGGCACTGGTATTGCTTGCGCATTCTTCAGTGCCCAGGGTTGACTTATAATCGTTCTTTTCGGTTTAATCTCCTCTGTCCTGCGTTTCTCTCATTCTTTCTTCCTGTTCTTTCAGAGCCAGAACTTTTTTGATATACCGGTGTATTGCTTTCCAGTGGTCTTTGTCGCTCAACATTGTTTCAACCACGTTGTCGGCATCTACTGCTCTATCAATTGTCGTTTGCAGCTGCTCGCTGTATACTATCCAGCGGTCACACACAAAGATTGTGTGTTCCGCCGAGTCCTCCTGACCACAGTATATACATCTGCTGTCTTGCGTCTTTTTAATTCTGTTTGTGAAGCTCCTGAATGTTCCATGACCCGACAAGAATTGTGTTAAGAAGTAATCGGTTTCTCTATATTTGCATTCAACCCAGTTTTTTATGTTTTTAATTAACCGGCTTTTTTCTCCTGGCTCATCCCATTCCACTTGCCATTTTGCAATTGTGTGGTTTCTTTCTATTATCTTAGTTTCTCTCGCGTTTCCATCTTGCCTTCGGTGTAGTCTCGTTCTTTCCTTAGCCAACAGTGTTATAGGAGGAATTCCTGTGATTACCTGGATGGCAATTGCTGACACCGTTCTGTAGGCGCTTCCCACTCTAAGTAATGATCTTCTTTGGACTCTTAATATTGCCTCTTCATGTCTCCTTATTCTAAGGACGCTAGTCCACACTGGGGCTCCATATAGTAATACTGACTGTGTAACCCCGTAAAGAATTCTACGCTTCATATTGCTGGGGCCTCCAATATTTGGCATTAGCTTTGATAGTGCCGCTATGCTCTTTTCCGCCTTCTGTGTTACCATCCTTACATGTGGTCCGAATATTAATTTGTCGTCGATTACGACGAACCTAACCTAACCTAACCTTACCTAACCTAACCTAACCTAACCGTGTCACCAGAGGATCGCGTCACCAGAGGATCGCCCCCTCGACAGCCGCCCCTTGACAGCCGCCCCCTTGCCAACTGCTCCCCTTGTTAGCTTAGTATCTACGCAAGGATGATATAAACCAATAATAATACGATAAAAAGACGCAGAAGGCAACAGCGATACTAGCTACGTCTGCTGGAAATTCTTTTTCGTAATGAAATTGTTGGCCCTGAAAAGGGCCGTTTTTATAAAGAAGAAATATTATGGATATTCCGGTGGATAGAGTGAGGCCGCTTCTTTGAAGAAGTGGTGAACCTTCTTCAAAGGTTCGTTTGAAAAGAAATTCCGTCAGATAACCGACAAAATGAGGAGGAGATCGGCCATAACGGGGGATTCCACCTCGAACATCCCTCCACGTCCGTTCAATGTTCTGGGTGTGAACTGTGCGGTCGTCAGTATTCACGTATTCCAGGGAATGATTCACACGGAGATGAGTAAAACCTTCCTGACCCAACGTGTTATATGCTTTCCAGCAATCAGACACTATAGTAGTGCCAGGCAGGATCCACTCTTTGATAACCTCTAGGAGGGTATCAGCATCTCTCTGTGGAACCGGTACCAGAAATACCCGCTTACTGCCGCGTTCGAATCCCCCAAAGACCCACTGACCCTCAATTCGCCTACCTCTGTTGAATTTTCTTTTCCCAAACTTGGCCTCGTCGATCTCGACGACTGTTCTGGGACCACCAATCTTCCGGGAGTTGTTTGTTGCCCAATGAATACAAACATCTCGGCAGAACGAAGACCAAACCACAATGGTTCTTGAAGACCATTGTAGTTCTCGTTTTATGAATTCATGTTGTGGGTAACGGACCAAACACCAAAGGACGCAGAAATAGCCGATATCTTCCAGCGACAATTTGCTATTCCAAAAGAAAGTTCCAGCTCTGGCAGATTTTGTAAATGAGCATTGTAATTTACGCCGTTTTTTCTTCTGGGCAGAACGATCCTCGTAACGTATCTTGCGACAGTTGTAGGTCAAGGAATTTATATTCAGCGATGCAACCCCATCGCACCCGGAGCAGCGTCGTTCTCTCCCGACTATCCCATGATCCACCAGAAAATCCACAAAATTTCTTCTGCTTGCAGAAATTGCCAAAAAACTACGAATAGTGACATTGCAAGAAGCACACGCAACAATTTTATCGCAATTACACAAATGCAATGACAATTGAAAGATCTTTTTGTTTGTAATCAAACCTTATTTACTTCGTTGTCATGGTTACGGCCGCCAAGAATTTACGACTGCGTTCTGCATTTTGACAAGCGGTTCAAAGGTGGGAAATAAAATCTTCTTTGTTTGTGGGAAAACTGTTGGCTTTTTAACCATTTCATCGCCAAAAATTAATTGCCTAGGCCCGAAATAATAAGCAAAACTCTATAAAGCTCTACAAGTAAGTTTTTTTAAATTTTTGGTAACCTCAAAATGCGACATTTTTTTCTGTGGTATAACCGTTAGTTTTTCGACTCTTCCGACATTGGAATTGAATTCATGAAGTCCGAAAACATAAGTCACACCCCATAAAACCTCAAAAGCAAGCGTTTTTGGTGCTTCGGGGCTTTGTAAACAATTACCCTTTAATTTAATGATGTCATTAACTAGCAAATTTTGTATATGCGCTGCAGAACCATAACATGAAATTGGTTTATCCGGAATCTGTTTTGTAGTAACTCTCAAGATTTTTTCATGTTTGTAGCATTATTTTGTTAATTCCAACTTCTTTGAATACAATTTCTATTTGGTCTGCCATATACTCTACAGCAGCGGTTCCCAAACTGGGGGTCGCAGGCCGTTTGGAAAGGGGTCGCGCGATGTATACAAATAATGGTGAACTATGTACTTAAACTTAGACGGCCATCGGGAGTTTTAAATTAAATAGCTTTGTACATTTACAAAATATCAATATATTTTACAGATTTTGTCAAAACAAAACAGAATCATTTAATAATGTTGATATGTAATTGTTAATACAGTTCTAAGTAAAAAAACTTCTTTAGTGAGAAACATGGGCCTGTTTTTTGTCAACAAGTTTCTTAAAATTTGGCTTAGTTTTAGATACACATACAATAAGGTCGTCTTCTACATCTAGACGATTTCTTGCCTTGGTTTTAATGTTGGCCAATGTAGAAAATCCGAGTTCGCAGAGGTAGGATGTTGCAAAGGGCATGATGATTCTCAGAGCCACTGATGTTAAGCTTGGATACTCAGCTCTTCTTTGTAGCCAGAACTTGTCAACATCTTGGGTGCTGAAGGACAGTTGCAAAATGTTGTCACAGGATAGCTCGATGAGTTTGTCATGAATCAGTGGGCTTAAGTCTGCCTCGTTCACAGCCTGCTCGTTGAAGGGGTTAAGCACCCATTTCCAACCGGTGTGTTGATCCTCGGGAATGTAGCTAAGGATCTGCTCTTGTAGACCTTGAAAGTGAGTAGTAACCAGTTTGGACAGGTTGTCAATGTCGGGATAATATTCATCGCTTCGATCAAGGGATGTGATAAGCTCATTTGTCAGTTCAAAGTTTTCAAATATATTCTTCTCAACCCTGGTTGACCAAGTGGCTAATTTCCTTAAAAACGAATTGACTTTGTCTTGTGCAAAAAGTATGGTTTTGTCTCTTCCCTGCAAGGAAACACTGAGATCGTTCAGATGATGAAATATGTCCGCTAAATAAGCAAGTTTTAACAGCCATTCATTGTCACTCAAAAAACCGGCAAGGTCTTTGTTTGCAACTTGAAAAAATGTCTTAAGCTCAGAGCGCAAAGCGAACACTCGAGAAGATACCTTCCCTCGTGACAGCCACCTTGCCTCTGTGTGAAGCAAGAGGCATTTGTACTGTGCCTCCATTTCTTCGCAGAACTGTGATTACAGTCGACACTGTAATGGCCGGCTTTTTACAAAATTAACCAACTTAACAGTTTCGTTCAACACTGTTTTTAGCTCAGTGGGCATGACCTTGGTAGCTAATGCCTGGCGATGCAGAAAGCAATGAACCCAAGTGGCATTAGGCATGACATTTTTCATCCGTCTCACGAAACCGCTGTCTTTCCCAGTTATTGCTTTGACACCATCACTGCAGATTGAAATACACTTTTGAAAGTCAATTTGAAGCGAATCGGTTGCAGATATGAACATTTTAAACATTTTCTTACCTGTTGTGTGATCAGGCAAAGGTTTGCAAAATAAAATGTCTTCTTCCACACTACCGTCACCCTCAAAGCGAACAAAGCACATAAACTGCGCCAAACTCGACACGTCCGTAGACTCGTCAACTTAAATGGAAAAGTACTCACTTTTCTGCAACTTTGTTTTCAACTGATCCTTTATGTCTTGAGCCATCTCGGTAATGCGCCTCCCCACCGAGTTGTTCGACAGAGGGATGGTGGAAAGCTTCTTAGCTGCATCTGGGCTGATCATAGTTGAAACCATATCCTGAGCAGCAGGTAGAATGAGCTCTTCAGCAATCGTGTGTGGTTTACCTTTCTTTGCTATTCGTAAAGCCACTTGATACGATGCTAGCAAAGCACAGTCAGAAATTTAAATTGACAAAAAATAAATGACATGACCGTCATTTTCGTTTCTTCTGTGACATCATGACATTGTCAGAAAAATTTGCTTACAACCCTGTGTAATATACATCTATTCCAATGTTAAAGTATGTGGGGCAATGGGAGATAAGCACAAAAGTGGTCCTTTTCTTATGTTGAAAGTTGTATTTTGTTACTTATATTCAACAGAAAAATAGAAAAGTTTAAACAAAACGTATTTAACAGTATAACGAAAACTAAATAAATTCGAGGTAACAAAACTTAAAGAAATGTGTTTTAAGCAAAGATCTTCAAAATTAGCCAGATTTTTTTTTGTAATTAGCCCAGATTTTTTCAATTGTTGCTGGACCTGGACATACTGATATCTTATTAGTAGAGCAAGGATAGTTACGCACTTTAAAATGCAAAAATATGCATGCACTTATGCACGAAACATATATAAAATATGCACTTTGATATGCACTTTAAAAATTTAAATTTGCAGTAAATATTAATTTTTTTAATTTGCGGTTACATAATTCACAAGAAAAAGCAACCAAACTTAAGCTAAACATATTTTCCCGCTGCTGATCATGTAAGTTAGTGATACAGCCTTGGTAACAAAATATTATTATTAAGTTCCTAGGATAATAAAATTAGCAAAGCAAGATGCAGATTTAGATGTTTTGTTTATAAATTGCAAGTGTTTATGTGGCATGTGGCATTCACAGGTAACACGACTCACGAAAACTAATCCTGGTGACATGTGACAAACCAAACGATTTTTTCAAAAATCTAGAAAAATTTCGATAAGCAGCGGGAAAAGTATAATAAGATAACTCGGAATGTATTGCCTATTAATATTTTCGGCAGGCAACAAGCCGCGACTTTGTCTTGGCTTGTACTTGCCTACCTCAAATGTTAATAGGGCCTTACATTCATTGTTACTTAAATAGCTATCTTTATACAGGGACCGGCAGAAACATATTAAACATTTTATTTACAATTTTTTTCTTTATACAGTGTAATACAAAAAAAAACGAAAACATGAGTATGTTCACAAAACTTGGGAGTTTATTTATTTAAATATCGAGTGCCGGAGATGTCCACTTTTTTTACTTCAGAACATTCATTAATACGTCGAACAAAATCTTGCATAACTTTTTCTGCTATATATCTTGCCTAATACCGTTAATTTCGTGGAGGTCCCGGTGGCTTTTTATTACAAAGGGAAACTTCTGAACCCTTCGTCTTATTGTCAAGTACGATGGAACTTCCTGCCGCCTGTCGAATTGTCTTCTGAACGCACATTGCACAGTTATTATTGATTCGGTCCTAATAAATAACTCAACACAATAAGCTCGCTCTTGCACATTAAAACGCATTTTGACTTATTACTTAAACATTAAAACAAAACTCCTGATCCTACTTAATATAATGATATTCATCACATTTGTATGGATTGAAACCTTAGTGGGATATTGCACGCTAAAATGTTTAATATGTTTCTGCCGGTCCCTGTATATATAATTCTTCTGTACGTGTGTATGTGACTGAACTCCTCCTAAACGGCTGGACCGATTTTGATGAAATTTTGTGTGTGTGTTTGAGTGGGTCCCTGGATGGTTTAGATTCACAACTGGACCCGGTAGGTGGCGCTGCAATCGGGTTCCAGATTAATTTTTTTAAAATTTTTTTGACAAATTGATTTTTTAATTTTTTTAAAGATTTCTCGCGTATCAAAACATATAACTCCAAAATTTTAACCCCCCCCCTCACCACCCCCCAAAATTTTTTAAAATAAAAAAAATCGAAAATTCGAGAATCGAAAAAATCTTTGCTGAACCTGATAATAGCAGGAAAACCAACGTTCGGGCAGGACAACGTCTGTCGGGTCCCCCAAAATTTTAACCCCCCCACCGCTCCCCAATATTTTTTAAAATGTCTATCTTTATATATATAATTCTTCTGTACGTGTGTATGTGACTGAACTCCTCTCAAACGGCTGGACAGATTTTGATGACATTTTTTGTGTGTTTGAGTGGGCCCCTGGATGGTTTAGATTCACAATTGAACCCGGTAGGTGGTTCTAGAATTTTTTTTAAAATTTTTTGATAATTTTTATAAAATTTGTTTTAAGATGTCTCGCATATTAGAACAACTGGTGAAACGGGGTTTCAGAGACAAATTATTTTTGGGCAGAACAACGTTTGCCGGGCCAGCTAGTTAAATATAAAAATCTAACTAAAACTAAACAATCTACATAATTTAAAATAAACATTTTACAATTAAAATTTGCTGTAAATTTTCAAATAAAAATCTATGCCTTCTCTCGTTTATAATGTATTTATATTCCGAGAAAATATGTCAACATCACAGGATGCTATTTGAGCAAATTTAAATTTTACAATTTCTGCAACATCATAGTTTTTCATTATGGAATTGATTGATTTTCTATTGTCGTCATTTAAAATACAACATATTATTTTTTCAATAGTTTCGACCTACAAAAATTTAATTCGAATCCGATGATGAACTTTGCGGTGAATCCGATGATGAACCTGGCGGTGTGATTTCTTTAGTATCACTTTGAAGTTCCTTAAACCTACTGTTCTTTTGTAAAACGGAAGAAAGTTTTTCTTTAACCATAGCTGCTGTCTTGGGAACTGTTAATTTTGTCTACTATAGTTTCCACGACTTTCATATTTTCACTTAATAAAACTCCAGGTTTTTTTAAATTTTTCTATTGCTGGTGGAATACACATAAATGAGTTTTTATAAGTCAATTTTTCTGTAATTCGCTTCTGCTTCAACATTTCTTAAGTAATTTCCACAGCTTTTACTTCAGAAGGATCTAAACTGTCAATAACGATTTTTACAATTTCAAAGTGATCTGCATAGTATTCTGCTGCTGTCAACCAAGTTCCCCAGTGGGTTACAACTGGTTCAGGTGGCAAACGGTATATTAGCAGTCTTTTCTTGAAAAGTTGATTCTGCTTAGAGCCTTTACGAAAATCTTCTTGACTACAGATATTAATTCATTTACATCAGAGCCGGATTAAGGATATGTGAGGCCCAGGGCTAAATTTTTTTAGAGGCCCCATTCTCATTTATGCAATGGGATCTAAATGATTAGAAACCGCACTAGATTATAACCTTCGAATCTTTTCGAGGCCCTCGAAATTTGGTGGCCCGGGGCTGCAGCCCCCTTAGCCCCCCCTTAATCCGGCTCTGATTTACATCTGGATTCCCAGAACGAATAGTTTCTGCAACTTGATGTAAGCTGTGAGCTAAGCAAGTTACATGAATTATTTTTGAATATAAAGTTTTTAATCCTACCATAGCTTTGGCCATGTATGCAGCAGCATCTGTGCAGACTAGTAAAACTTTATTGTACTTTATACCGGAAGGCCGTAACAAGCTAAGCGCATCATAAAAAAAAACTGCTATAGCAGAATGATTTACTTTAGTTAACACGTCTACAGTAATGCCAGATATACCGTTTTAGCGGTATATCTACCGTTTTTGCTTCTCAAATATCGCCCTACCGTTAAGTATTAAATATCTGCCGTTCTTCCTAGAATCGTAAACCAAGTAGGGTACAATCATATCTACACTATAATAAATTTTATGGAGTGGAAACTTTGCAAATTGATTTAGAACTTATCAATACGGTCACCTAAACATTTTTATTACTCTCTCGGAGCTTGTTATTTAGATTAAGCTGTTGGGGGTTTTCCTACGAATTTTAGCATTGTAGTTTTGTATTATTCCTTGGCGATTGCCACAAATTTAAGCTTGTTAGGTTGTTAGATACAGAAGTAATATCAAAGAGTGGACATGAACTATTATGCCGTTAGCTGTACATTTTTAAAATATAGCAAAATCCTCTGATATTCAACAACTAGATACTGCCGTATACTCCGCAATTCAAACGTTTACCACATTTTTTGACAAATGTAGAAGAACTTTTTCACAAGTAAACTTGATGAAAACGAAACAAAAAAAATAGGTTGTCTGCGAATAGTATTGTAGGACTTTTACGCAGTAACAATTATTTAACGAGCAATGCTTGTTATGATTTGAATGTGACTAAATTGTTAACCGCCATAATTCTAGCTTTCCGATTCTGATGTAGATTCAGATTAATTGGTTTTTATTTTATTTGATTTTATTCATATACTTACCTGATATTATTGTCATTGTAGAAGAAAATGTTAAAAGCAACTTTCTTTTTAATGTAAAAATAAGTACAAATTTGATGTTTTTTGGTTTTTATTTGTGTTGTTGAGCCCATTATTCTACCGTTTGTAAATTCAAATCACCCGCTTTTTTAATGATGATTCTACCGCCACTTTCGGTGAACGTCTGGCAACACTACACGTCTATAAAGTAAGCAAATATGAATGACACTGGTCTTCTTGTGCTGCTAATACGCCAACCACAAAATTTACTACATATCTTCCACACACGTCTGTTGTTTCGTCCAGGGCTACCCAAACGTAGTTGTCTCCTATATTCGCTCATATTTTTTCAAGAGATTATTGATACATTACTGGTACATAATTTTTCCTTAATGTTGATTCATCTGGGATTCATCTGGAACGATCTGCTTAGTATAATGCTCCAAAAACTCCTTTAGCTTCTCATTTCTCAACTTGTACAGTGGAATACGAGCAGACACAAATGCACTGCACAAATTTTTATTAAATTCAGAAAGCCTAAGTCCTGATTTAAATGAAACTGCACTTAATAAAGTTTGCTGGGGCGCAGTGTTTTTTAACACTTTTTAGTTTTGTGTATTTAACCGTTTTAACGTGTTGGTCAACTTGAAACTTTTTTGTTGCGGCAACAGGAACATCGCACATCTTGCAAAATAGAACACTTCCGTCGGTGCTAAAGTCGCCATTGTATTCTGCCGTGTATGAACGTAGAGCTACTCCCAGGGGTCGTTTTTCTTACCCCATTGTGCAGAGTTTTAACTTGTCGGTCACCTCTTACTAACACAACGTACTAAATTTAAGATTTAAACCAAGCCATCCACTTTCTAAAGGACCGAGCTCTGTAGAGTAGTGGTTATCACATCTGCTTAGCATTCGGGAGGTCGCGGGTTTGATTCCCCTGGCCGTCTGCTCTGATTCAGGTTTTTAGGTGGTTTTCCTGAGTCAACAGAGTACCTTCTCTGAGGTGAATGCCGGGGCAGTACTTCGCCACCTTTCCTGGCCTCTCTTCCATTCTCCCCCTCTCCTTTCTCTCACCCATCCTATAATTCCCTTTCTTGGCTGAAGAGGGACGTAAGGTCCCTATAGCAGCCCGCCCCCAGTTGGGGGAATTTAAATAACCCTGAAACTTTTTACCTTTACCTTTCTAAAGGGTAATCCACTTCAAGATTTTCAAATGCTAGTGGATTCTTGGAATTTATTTTCAAAGATTTTACTAAGCTTAATCCTCTTACGTGTTTGCAAGCAAATTATTGTAGGTAAAAACAAGAAATTGAAATCCTCTTATAAAACCTTCTTTTTGAGCAACTTGTTCTAGGTAAAATGAGAAATGTTTTGTGAATCATAATTTAAAAACAACGCTAACTAACTGTCCGTTAATAAGAGGAATTTATGCAAGTTCAACACTTGACCCTATACAATCCACAAAATTCCATGTAATATGCCATATTATGCTTATTTTTGCTATATATGCACTTTACTTAAAACATGTCGAAAATATGCATTTATGCATGCAAATGCATAACAATCCTTGCTCTACTTATTAGTATACCCATCATCTCTCACAGTTACTCGAACAAAGAGAGCACTCGTTTGAACTAGGGTTTCCAGTCCCAGGATTCTACCACAAAAACCGAGTCCCGGGACCACAGCCAGCCCAGGCGAAGTCCCGGGACCATGTCAACATGCATGCGTATACTCGATATCAGAGAATTAGGACGGGTATTCACCGGCGTCCAGCGTATTACTTATGCCTCTTGTACATTCTGCATTATTTGCGTTTTGCGTAACGCAGGAGAGATATTGTTTTCGGTAGGTTAGAATTAAACCTGTGTGTTGTTTCAGCCTTCTATTTATGTATTTGTCTGTTTTTTTTTGTTGGATTTAGATATGTGCGAAGAAGCTGAATAATTTATATTTTTGGGTTTTAAGTGTGTTCGTTATTTGTCTGCTAAAGCGTTACAATTAGAATGAATTCCGATCCGCAACCTACCTTCATTCTATATTTAAAAAAATAACGATTTGAAGTCACTATGGCAACAATTTAATATATTGAACATAAACAATTGGCGAAATGTAAAGTGGGTTCCTACAAAATTATCATAATCAGAGGCAGCTTGACGAAAGGATTACACACGCACTTTGCAGTTCAAACAAAAGCAAAAGCGACAGATATTTTTAGTACCAGAAGAAAGCAATGAAGTTGTAGACGAGCCCCAATGCAAATTATCAGCACAGAAATACTTCATTTAACTTAAAACACTTGTTTTTCTTTGGAAATTTCATTCGGAAATTTTACTTGAACACTATTTCTCTTTCGGGATCTTCGGGATTAGTCCCGGGACCTGAAATTTAGCTCGTAAGTCCCAAAAACACTTTTGGTCCCGGGACTTGAAACCCTAGTTTGAACGTTATCAACGTCTTCTCCCTTTGACCAACAAGATTGCTCATTAGTGGTGCTTTCCAAAAATTTTATTTTCATCATATCAAAGAATTGAACTTCCAACACTTTGCCGATGTATTGTTACATCAACAATTGCCGATGGTAAATCGGAACATGCTCGCACTAACTCAGGAGAAGGGTCGTGGGCAACTTACCTTCCAAAAAAAACTAAAGATCGAACGGATAAGGGCGCCAAGGGGTTTCAGCCTATGTTCCACTCGTTCGTTTAAGCAACAAACCACTAAATTCGCTCAAGATAGCAATGCAACGTAAACAATAAAACAAAACCCACAGAGTGATAAATCGTATATTTCCAATAGATAATGGATCGGATAACAGGGAGGCATAAAATTGTTTTGTAATTACTGGCATAAAGTACACAGACAAGACTAGCACAAAATAAATATGTATCACAGTAGGCAAATATATATCACATTGTTACTTATTTCACAGATTCAATCGGGTGCATCCGAAATCGCAGCTAGGCTGACGGCCTTGTAACTAATTTATAAATGGACTTACTTTCAGCACTAAATTTGGCTAAAACACATTGATTAATAGCAAACCGAAGGCTAAAAGAATGTCACCGTTGTACTGCATTCCACTTTTTAGTATGTATCAAGTTAATAATTTACGAATACCCACGTAAGCAATCAGATCTGTCTGCCCTATGGAAATAAGCACTGCTGAATACTGTTCCAGCTATTTTAATTAATCCGAAGGAGCATGGAACTATCGCAACTAGGTTTGCCACTCGCTCAGCGAAATTTCAATCCAAAATGAGCTTCTGCGAAATTACTTTAAAATAAGCACAGCGAAAGCTCGCAATTCGTGTGACACCTGATTACAACAATTACTTGCGGTGAAGCCACTAATAAAAGAACCCTATATGAATTGCTAAACAAGATAACGCAGGCAATTGAAAATTCCAGTACATCCTAGCAGTTAACGAACATAATACTATGCCGCACAACGAAATCGTTTGAGAGTTCGTATAACAAAGTGCAAAATAATCGAGGTAGGTTTCAAACCAGACTCGGCATCACCAGGTCACTCCAAACACCAGGGGGCTGCTCCTACGGGAAGCTGTGAGCCACCGCGAACAGGACTCTGCCTCAAATCTCTCCGAGGGGTGTGCGACGAATCACAGCAATCGACTTTGGGATGATCTCAGCCCGAAGCAAGGAGCTGAGCAAACACACAACCAAAATTAGTGGTCGAATAAGAAGAGAGAAGCGTGCTTACCCAGGAAAGCCTGATAATCGCCTAACAGAAAAATGTGCTTTTACACTATCAGAGGTCTCGGTAATCTTTCCTGGCCCATCGACGGAAAGGATGTTAAAATAACGGCTGCCACAACCACTAGGTTCTTTGGGCGTCCTTTACGAACCCTTCTTTCAGTTCAGCTTCCTACATGGGAGACGATGCACCTCGAAGATTGTCCAAAAAACCAATTTAGCGGGCGGACATCTTAGCAAGAAAGTTTTCACGAAAAAGGACGCTTCCCTAACGCCATCTCACGACAACGCCATTTTACGACAACGGCGGAAGTTGTTGGTGCCGATAATACAGAGCCCTGAACCGGTATTTTAAATACGACCCTTCCAAAGAGAAAATAGAAACCTGTATTTCCACTAGAACTGTTTCAATTGCGATCAGTATTGTTCGAGAAACAACGAAGGTTGCCTGCAATCAGGCGGAGAGTACTGCATAATTACGAGAAAACAATTCATTTAGATACAAAGTCAACAGCATAAAAACTTTCAGTTTTAATTGTGTTTAAAACATCACAGGCATTGTTCTCTTGATTTAAGTTTTCATTACCCTCTTCATCGTCTGACAATGTATAATATGAAACATCATTGCTTGATGGCAAATTTTCAACTTCTTGAATTTTTTGATTTTGTGATTCGGATGAGGTGTCTTCATTGAAGACATTCCTTTTTAACTTTTTACATTTTGGCTCCGATAATTTTTTTAACTCTTTCCACGATGTTTTCACTTTTGTTGGCGCAGATTTATTGCGCTTTTTGCCATACCTTTTCTCTTCTTTATTTTTTAAACGAATTAATACTTCTTTATTTGTAAGAACTTCTCCATAAGAATCTTTCTTCATTCTAATTTGTCGTTCAGTGGATTTTTGAATTGGTGGTGCAAATTCTCTTCTTAATTTATTGACAAATATATCCATCATGGAACGCCGTTCATCTCATGTTGTAGGTTGTTGCAACTCTGACGGGTCTTGAGGTACAGAATTTCCATTAGTCCCTACAGATTCAGCAGATACTACATTTATGTTTTGATTTATGTTTATGCCATTATTTTCCGTATCCACAGAATTTGTTGCAGTTGGAGGTGGTGGAGTTTCCTGGGTTGTAGGAATATCTAAGAATGGAATGCTTTTTTTAAAATTTATTTTGTACTCAGCCAACAGCCGTTAGGCCAATTATAGGCGTTGCTGTACATTTTATGGGGATTTCCAACCCCACTAACGACTGTCATGATGTTATTATGATATCCGGGACCAACTATTTCCGTGGTAGCCGTATCACGACGTGCCAAGAGAAGCAGCCGCGAAACTTCCATCCAAGTTCTGACCAGAAAGAGCGTTGCTTAACTCTACTGATCGTATGTGGATGCTTGTTGAAGCTACAACACCCGGGACCTTTGTCGTATTTCGTGTGTTTCTTGTATTTGATTTTGGGGATTTTCATTCATCTACTGGGAAGCAGCCTGTTTCTCAAAACCCAGAAGCAATGTTGCTTTCTGTTAAATATTTCTTCCATGCTTCTGACAACAGTTCAACAAATGTTTTTCTGTTGATTGTATTTTGGGATGTCAAGAGAGCACGACATGCTTGGGCTACAAGAATTTTTTCCCATCCAATTTTAAGAGGGCTAATAACACATTTGTCGAGAGGCTGCATTCGGTGCGTCAAATGATGAGGTAGTTTTAATAGTATAATACTAGCAGTCCAGTGAGACAAATGTCTCATTTAATAAAACAAAAAAGACCGTCCCGGACGGACCAGCGTCCCGGACGGACGGAAATCACGTGATTTCTCGAAAACCGGAAATGTCACGTGACTGAAATTCGGTTCCTGACCTGACATGACCATTCAAAACATATAACTTTAATAACTTTTTTCTCTATCTCTTACGGTTTGGCTGCTGAAACAGCGTCCCAGACAGACGGAAATCACGTGATTTCTCGAAAACCGGAAGTGTCACGTGACTGAAATTCGGTTCCTGACCTGACATGACCATTCCAAACATATAACTTTCATAACTTTTTTCTCTATCTCTTACGGTTTGGCTGCTGAAATAGCGTCCTAGACAAAACAGCGTCCCAGACAGACACGTCTATCAGATAAAGGATTAGCCTTAATAGGAGCATTTACAACACAGAAACTTATATGGCCTCTATGGTTTTATTCAAAACTCCCTTATTTCTTCTTACTGACTCAACATATGGTATAAGGAGCGTATTAAACCAAGAATAAAAAAACGGATTCTTCCATGTATCCATTTTCAGTTGTAGAATAAATAGTGCCAGGATACTCATTTTTGGGACTGGTTCATCGAACCTGCACATCACTTTTTGATTTATAGATTACATGTGGTGATAAAACAACGCCAGATGCAGCTATGCAACAGTTAACAGAGATATTTTCTCGTCCAGTACCAGCTACTCTACGATAAAAGCTCTTGCTTTCTTTTTTTCCTATTGCTTTAACTTTGCTGGGATCTGTTCCAAATCCGGTTTCGTCACAATTCAGCACAAGTTCAGGTAAATCACGTAGACTTTCTCTGCGAATTATCTTGTCTAATTTGTTATAAAAATCATTTACAACAAAGGGATCAGCAGCATCTGCACGTTGTTGTTGCAACTGTTCTGGCTTTCTTAAAGTAAGAAGCTTTCTTCTTTTCATGAAATTCAAGTATGAGTTCACCGAGTCTTCCATTGTTAAATGGCGTTTTGATGTCATTAGCTGTCAACTAATCTTTTACAAGATCCAGTAATTCTTCTCTCTCTACAGGATATATCCCCATTCTGCTCGTGCTAGTATGCAGTTTTCCAGTTCACTTTCGATTTCGTCAGTAAAAACTGGATGTCGACTACTGCCTATAACGTTTACACTTGTTTGTCTGCAATGAAGTCTGATATATAACACTTTTGTTAACTTTATACGGCTCTGCAGCAGCACGATAAGTTAACTGTTTTGAAACAACAGCTTCACACGCTGCTTTTACTGCATCTACTGTGTAAGATGGTGGGGCTTTCTTCCTGGGACGATTACGTGGCATATTGAACAGTTTCTATGCTCAGTGAAAATAATAACAATCCATTTTACTCTTGTCTACACTTGTCCTACCGTTTAGTCCTTTCAGTTATACGTTTGTCTACACATGCCACACATGTCTACACTTGCATGTAGGGCCGCAGTTAACACATTTTGCCATAGGGTGTAAGCCCTAGTTTTGCTGCCCCCTCCCCTATTTAACCTCAGATTTTCCAAAATTTAAACTTCAAGCACTATTCCTATATAAGCTAGCATGTAATCTAAGGAATGTTAAATATACTATTATGTTGGAGCTAAGCTTACTAGCTATGTTACCACATTAAGCAAAGTTAATAGAGGAAAATAAGGAAACATTGATTAAGCTATAGGTAGGATCTGTTTATTGTACAGGAAAATGTTATACAATATAAAGGTTGTAAGAAAAGTAATATATAAGAAGTTATTTACAGGTTAAATTGAGTTTTTTGGATTTTTTTGCTGCAAAAGTCTTGATAATTTTGTTGAAAGAAAGTGGCGAAGCTCTCTGATGTTCAATTGATATTAAACTTAGACTAGTCAACCTTTTCTGCTTCATAGTACTGCGTAAGTGATTTTTTATTAGCTTGAGCTTTCTAAATGTCCTTTCTCCCGAAGCAACAGATACTGGAAGAGAGAAATATTTGTAGCGCAGTTGTCATATAAGGGTAGCCCTCCTCCAGATGTTGTTTGTGAATGAGTTTTGAAGTCTGAACTGCAGTGGCTTGTCTCAGTTTGTTGTCCATTTCAAGAGCATGGTATTTGAAACTTTCAACTTCCTTGACCAGCACCACTTTACTTAAGTCCTCTGGATAACTGTCAGCCAATGCGTTAGATCTTAGTTTCAATGTGTTAGTGTCCGTTTCATATATCTGCGAACCATTTAAAAACCCAAATTTACTGTTGATATCTTTTAGTGCAGTAAACCTGTTGTTCATTTCACTCAGGATTCTATCAATTATTTCCATTAGGGAACTTCTGAACTTTTCTTCTTGTGTTAGTCCAAATGCAGTGGCGTAACTTCAGATTTCGGGCTTCCCACTAAAATTGTCTGCGGGCCCCTTATAGGTCTTTAATAAAATCAAGTGGCAAAAACATCAACAATAATAATAATAATAATAAGCCTAAATCCCAACATCCATACACAAATTAAAAAAGAAATCATATTACATACATGCAATATGGTAAGAAAATTCTTGAATAAAAAATTACAACAGAATCTAATTAGACCTGACCGAAAGCCCGTCTAATTAGAAACAATAAACCGAACATTTCGAGAAAAATTATGAAATAATAATACATATAATCAAAAATTAGGTACCTACTACAAAACAATGTCTTAACTAAGATAGTTGAAAGTAAAAAAAGAAATTTTAAGCAATATGCTTACGCCTGGCCTTAATGTTTGCAAAATCTGTAATAACCTCTTGCAATTCCATTTTATTAGCTATCTCGGATTCGATGGACAATAAAAAATATTTCCGTTTGAAATAATAAATGACATTTATAATTTTGAATATTAATTTGGAGATGAGTAATGTCAAAAAGAATTCTTAAAAATCCTGTGTGTTACTTCATTGCGTGATTTTAATTATTTTTTTAATGAAAAATAAAAAATCATTTGTCAAAAACATGTACCTATATTATCGAAAGTTAAAATTTTAAATTACAAATCAATACGTTTCGCAATTTTTGATTGCATCTTCAGTTGTTAAAATTAGTTGACGGTATTTATTACAATTCTGAAAGGAGCAAAAAAACAAGTAGAATTAGCGAAAACATTCCCTTCTAAAAACCTGCATACTTACATAATAGTTTTAATTGTAGAGTCATTTATTGCAAGTTGTTGATGATATTATGTTTACATTTGAACTTAAATAGAAACACTTTAAAACTTAGTTAAAATTTTTAGCGACTAAGACATTTACATTATAAAATTTTAATTAGAACGACGTAGGCACAAACATGTTAAAAAGCTGTTGCTTGTAGGGGTGAAATTGTTTTAATTAAATTTACAATAATCATTTCGTATGGAATGTGATTGTTTGAATGCATACAATAAGTGAACTTGAATAAAAGCATGCAAGGTTATTTCCTAAAAGTACATTATCGCGCTGCGCAGTCGGTTTGAAAATATGTACAAATGTTAATAATAAGAGAATTAAAGTTAAAAATTTTATGAGTTTTGAGAAAAATTAATTGTAAGAAATATGAGTTAGATTCCAAAAAGGTTGTTTATAAGTTTGAGAAGTACAAAAACACCCGATATAATTTATTTGAATAAGTTATGGTAAATAGAACTTAAGTTATCTATGTCTGTTTTGTAATTAATGGTGGTTGGGCTTTTTTGTATTTCTATCATCTCCAAGCAAAGGCGTTTTTTTAAATTGCTCTCTCTATGTAAGATAGTGGGTGTATTAAAGTTGAAATTATGAAAGTGTTTAGTTGCGCGATCAGTTAGGGCTGTTTTATTGGAAGAAGGTGAATACGATAATATACATGTTTTTGACAAATGATTTTTTATTTTTCATTAAAAAAATAATTAAAATCACGCAATGAAGTAACACACAGGATTTTTAAGAATTCTTTTTGACATTACTCATCTCCAAATTAATATTTAAAAAATATTTCCAAACTTTCCTGATGAATACTGTTTCTGACATAATTTTTAATTTACAGAAGCTTCTTTCAGCTGAAATGGCCGAAACAGGTAATGTTAAAAATAATAACAGTGGCAATTTCAGGAAAAGTTGATGATAAATTCCTATTATCAACTATTAAAAACTTAGCAAATTGTTTCACGCTTTTATACTCTTTTAGTTTATCTTAAACTCTTTTGGTTTATCTAGATTATAAATTTTTTTGCAGAGGAACAAATGTCTATAGGAAATGAAGGTGAAATATAATTTTTATAAAATATTTGAAAAGCTGTTGCTTTGGGAAAGAGATCTTTCTCAGTCATTTCGCACAAAGTCTTGCTGTTTGAAACATGGACTCAAATCTCTTGACTTAATTGAGTTATTGCAATATCTAAAGCTCTATAAAAAAATGTTGACTTGATACTTATTAGAATCCGATAATCTTTGATCTTCCAAAAGTTCGTCAAAATGTCTTATAACTTTTGGTCTGCATTTATTTTTAAATGTTGGATTTATGGTCCAGTTGTTGGCTAAATTGGTTGCTTCTAATTCAACACTTCAACACTAAGGTACTCACTTCGATATTTCTATAAAATATTCTAGAGGTTTCTAATACAGGTTGTGGCTTTTATCAAATCCGTGTCTTGATTCTGTAACATCTTTGAAGTGATGACAAATTCCCCCAACACTTCATTCACTAAAACACAAATAATCGCAAATCGCAAATTCAAAATTATCAACGCTGGTTAAGATTCTCCTCTCCTCATCGCATTCTTCCTTTTTCATGTTAATATTGTTTTATTAAGAGAAGCAGTAATATATTTAAAATGGCCACGTGTCATGAATTTGACACGCGACAGCCGGGTGTGAAAGCGAGGACACGGAAGCTCTGACCTTCCGCCTTGCAGGCCAAACTCCTTCATGGGGTGTTAGTGCCGCACCATTATTATTATTATTATTATTAACTGTACCATTAATCACCAAGTGCCTTTACGGAATTGTAGTGCGTAAAGTACCTTACGGATGAGGTAATTACGGTACAGTTGACAACTCTTCTGCTAACAGAATGAGGATAAGGATAGGCATCAAAACAATCCATAAATCCAACATTTAATGATCATTTTGTTAAATTATAGAATTCTTACAATACGGGCGGTATTAAGTAAACTCAAATTAGTCTTACGACTGCAGGAAATTTGCCACTTTTATTACTTTATTCTCCATATTTTAATTTAAAGACCGGCAATTCAAAACTACTTTTGTTTTTTGCATGGACATCCTATTATGATAAAAATAAAAATAGAAAGATTTTTCCTGCTTGCGTTTATTGAATGAAAGAAAAGGAGAATTAGGGGGCCTTAGGGCCCCCTCAGGCTCAGGAAACCTACGCGGCCGCGGGGTCTGCGAGTACCAAGTTACGCCATTGTCCAAATGCCTCTTCTTCACAGACTTCACCAGGCATCATTTTCTTTTTTCTCCTTTGTTCTTTCAATTCAGTTTTCAAACTATTTTCCTCTGCTACGGTTTTAGCATTTGCCAAAGCTTCTGGTGCTAAGGTTTCTCTCTTTGAAGACAACAGATTAATTAATCCGTGGATATTTCTGGCTGTTTCAGCAACTGTTAACATCTTTGGAGAAATTTATTGACTCTAGCAATAATATTTAGTACACTGAACCAAAAGCAAGTCAGCACTATAAATTTAAATTCTTTCACTTGGCTCATCAGAGCTTTGGCTTCAGTTTTAGTTTCTGGCCTAGATCCATTAGTGTATAGCTCTTCAAGAGCTAGGAAGATTTTCCCAGTGTGTTTATAGACAACTTTTACAGACTCAAGTCGAGCTGACTAGCAATGTTCCTTTGCCGGCAATTTTAAACTGGGGCAATTTCCCGTTGGCAATATTGCCAGAAAATGGGAATATGTATTGCCAAAACAGTGGGAATATAAGGCTGTAAGGCAGTTAAACTGGGTGGCTTAAATTTTTTGTGTGTACGCTTGCCAAAACATTTATAGTAATACAATTAAAGAACATGGAAATAAACTTTATTTTAAAAAAAATACTCTCATAGTAAAACATAAACGATACAATACATATGGTATATGGTATTATAAAAAATTAATCATTCTGACTCTTGAAATTCCAACTCAAGCTCCAGGTCTGAGTCTGATTGAGACGAATACGAACAAGACGAAGGCGACGTCAACGAAGACATAGAATCTGCACCAACAGCAGTGCAACTTGTACTTGGTTCATCATCGATTACAGTTGCGAATGGTCCTGCAGTGTCTCGTTGAAGGCTTTCATCTTCATCAGTCTTCACTTTCTTAGGCTGACAAACTCTATTTATGGACTTCCAATTCTGGGCGATATAGCATAGTTGTCCAGCCCTAGTAGTTGTAAGTTTATGTCTTTTTTTGCTGTGAACATGGCTGAATGTGCTAAAAGATCGTTCTACCAAAGCGGAGGTTGAAGGTACGATCAGAATTCTTATTGCAACTTTTCCTAAGTCAGTCTGATGATAAAATGTCTTCCACCACATAACAGGCTGTAATTTTTCTACTACGTTCTATACAAAATCTTTAGCCCAACGCCCCTCACAAGTTCTATAGTTTGCAAGTTCCAGTATAATATTTTGATCATTTATGTTTGTCATGTTTTCGGCTATTGTAAAAATCTTTTGACAAGCATCAATTTGTTTGTTCGCTGACAGGAGACCTCCTTGATTTCTAGGATCCAAATACAAGCAGCCAAATGTATTGGCTTCAAAGAATTTTGTCTTCTTTCTTCAAACTTTGTCTTAATAAGCTCCACTTCTATTGTTGATTCCACAACTAAGAACTTCATTTATCTCGGTAAATGCAGTCCGAATCATGTGGATGCTGTTGTAGTTGCCTTCCAGGCGTGTAATCCAATCGACGAGTGGCTTCAAAAGGTTTCTCATAGAGTCCAAATACAACCAAAATTTGCCATCTAATATTGTTTTTTTTTTATATTCTTTGGTAAACACTGTTTCATCTTCATCTATCGCCATGACTAGTAAAACACTTTTACTTGCCACCAAGCTATTCAAACAAAGTAGATAACTGCCCCACCGAGTTTTCACTGGCAAGTGCAGAGCTGTATTTATATTCTTTTCGCGGCTAATTTGTTTGAATTGGGCAACAAAGATCTGGGAACGTCGTATTATTTTTATAATCTCTAGAGTACTGGCAAAAAAAAAATTACAGTACTTGCCTTTTAAGATATCACCAATTACTAAATGAAGAGTGTGGGCTATGCATCCAATTCACATTATGTGATTGTATTTATCCTTTAGAAGTCGGCCCATTTTCACCATATTAGCTGCATTATCCGAAATAACAGGTAATATTTTTACAGCTCCCACCTTGTCTATGATTTCAACTACTTTGGACAATAAATATTCAGCAGTATGCCTATTGTGAGTGGTTTTGACAAACGAATAAAAATATGGATTCGGCGTGTAGACGACAAAATTTATTATACTCTCATTTCGAATATTTGACCATCCATCTAATGCTTAGTTTAAATATTCTGAACGACTTACGTTTTCGTCAACTTTCTATTTGACTGTATCATATTCTTTCTCTAAAAGAGTGGTAGACAATACATTTCTTGATGGTATGTTATAAGCTGGGCGCATAAGATGGAACACTTCTTCCCACAATGGATGTTCCAACAGAGACAGAGGTGCCCCGGTTGAATAGATAGCACGAGCCATAACTTCATCAAGTTTGTTCTGAAAAAAACAGACATATTCCTAAAGTTAACTAAAATTAATGTAATCAAATCAGATATACCTGTTTCTTCTTGTCAATTGTGTCAATAAAACTTGACAGGGTTGGTGTTGTGAAGACGATGGATGAAGATGACCTGAGACTATTGCCACTGCCAGTAGAGGTACTTACAGTTGGGAAATTATCTGCTGTTTCTTCAAATTCCTCTACATCTACAGCATTCATGGAAATTGTAGGTTGTTGACTTATATTTAAGGATGGTGTTGATTCGGCGGACGTTTTTTTAAAACCACAACAAACTTTTTTTTAATTATTAACGGACACTTGCTACACTTTTGGATGTGACGCGAAAATTTAGTTGCGTTTTTATTTGAGTACATTTTGCAGCAGTACTTGCACTCGAACAAAATCTTGTTGTCCTTCTTCTTCTCATTATACAATTTCCAAATTTCACTTTTCGGTTTCATTGCCTACAGTTAGATACACTTTAAAACACCAGGAAACTACAAAATGCCTTCTGCGTACACACAGCAGACAGCGCACTACAAATCTCGCAGTCGAGTTGCTGGCTGATGGTGTGTAACTGTATATACAGATTGCGGCAGGCAACTAGAACCATAGCATAAGCAAGGGGACCTTACATGTGGCCATAATTGTGTTTAACAAACGAACAATCAATGTACAATAGCGGTAGGTCGTTAGGATCGTTATAAATAGAAGGTAGATATTTGCTTTTTAAATTTTTTAAATACAATTACGGCCACATGTAAGGTCACCTTGCTTTTGCTATGGTCCTAGTTGCCTGCCGCAATCTGTATACATTGATACACGTCACTGCCAGACTGCAATTGCTACAAGCAAACAAGTATAAACACGCCGAAAGATTGCACACGTGACACGGCGCGGCACAAACATCAATATTGCTGAGAATTTTGCCACATTTTTGGCAATATTCCTGGAAACTTTGCCATTCTCGGCAACATTCCAATTTACTAATCTTCCCTCAATCTGGCAATATTGCCGGACCTCAAGCAACTTTCCGGGAATATTCCCAATAGGCAATTTTACCTAAATGGGAAAGTTGCCGATGGCACATTGCTAGAGCTGGCCATCTGGTTTTACTTTCTAATTTTAGCGTTTGGGGAACATAATTTTGAAGCACTTTGCACCTTGAAGTGGACCCACTGAAATAGTTATAAAGTGAGTGCAAAACTCCAAAATAATTTTGAGCTGGCAGACAAGCATCGGCTGCATGAACACCGACTAAGTTTAGAGAATGTGCAGAGCACGGAACGAAAAATGCGTATTTGTTGTCTCCCGACATTCGGCTTGTACTCCTTTGTATTTTCCGGCCATATTGGCACCGTTATCATACGATTGGCCTCTACACAATTTTATATCCGAACCATCATCATTTACTTTTTTAATTATTTCTTGGTACAGTCCTTCGGTTTTTTCAGAAACAACAAAAAAATCTAGAAAACTCTACAATTTCAGATCCTTCTTCACTCATATTTACATATCTGATTACCTCTGTCATTTGTTCGTGGTTACTCATGTCTGGCGTACAGTCAAATATTAGGGAAAAATATTTTGCTTCCACTATCGACTGTCTTATTTTATTAGCAATTATTTCTAAAAACTCATCTTGAATTTCCGAAGAAAAATAGCTTAGCTGTCCTTTCTTATGGCGTTCAATGTGATGTCGAAGTGGAGAGTTGTAGTGGGAAATAAGAGCTATTTTATTTATTTATTCATAGCCAAATAGATTGTGAAGAGTCGATTACAGATTACTCGCCTCTCACAAAATCTCATAGAGGTAGTTTAACTACCTGTGCATGAGATTAGCTTACAGTAGAGTGAAAAAATATAGAAAAAATATAAAATATAACAAAAGAGAGAGAAAAAATTAACAAAAGAAAAAATTAAAGATATGAATATGGTATGATGGAAATAATGTGTAGTGTTGAAATTTAGATTTATATTGCATTTACAAGCATTATGCAAGTGTGAATCATTTGCTTATAGATATAATTAGATCGGGGTTAACAATGGTCCAGGCTTTAAGCCTCTTTTTTATCGTATTTACACTGTCTTCTAAGGTTTTAAGTTCAATCGGGAGATAATTATACAGTCTAATCGCAGTTATAAAACTACATTTAAAAATTCGTGGAATAATTTGACCTCTGTTTCTAGTGGTACTCAACGAAGTTTTGAAAGCCACTTTTCTTTCCTCGTAGTGGAATAATAGCGAAGTCAGGGCAAAATGTTCTCTAATATTAAGTGGTTTCTTGCAGTTATTTTTATTATTTTTACCAAGTATGATTTTAAGGATTCTATTTTGCAGAGACTGAAGCTTATTTAGAACATTACTGTATGCCCCACCCCAAGCGATGATTCCATACGTAGCAATGCTGTTGAACAAAGCATAGTATATCATCAACAGAGTATCTCGGTTCATAAGTTTTGCAAGTTTGGAAAAAATAAAAAGTATATATATCTTGTTTTCTTTAATACGTGTGCTATATGGTGATCCCATTTCATGTGACAGTCAATTATTAATCCAAGATACTTTTTTGATTCTACACGTTGAATTTGTCTGTTATTAATGCGGATGTTAATATTTAGCTGGACGCTGTCACAGTATATACCGAAAGGAATACATACTGTTTTGCCCGTGTTTAGCGACAATTGATTATGGGCTAACCAATTATCTACTATTGCAAGACAGTTATTCATGCGGACTTCCACTTGAGCCCAGCTCTCATCAGAGCAACTTACGGTTGTGTCGTCGGCATATGAAATAATTACATCATTTGGCAAGACGCTTAAAAGATCATTGATATAAGTAATAAATAATAATGGGCCAAGTATCATTCCTTGGGGGACACCGATACCTAGCAACTCTTTGCTGCTAAAAACATTTCCAATTTGGACTTGCTGCGTTCGATTAAATAAATAGTTTTTAATTGATTCTAGCGGAAGACCCCGAATGCCATAATTATGTAATTTTTTTAATAATAGTTCATGATTTACTGTATCGAACGCTTTGCTCAAATCAAGGAAAGTTGCGATTACCGGTTTACTTTTGTCTAGTTTTTTATATATGTAATTCGAGATAATATTTAAGGCGTCCGAGGTGCTTTTATTTTTCAGAAATCCAAATTGTGAGTCTGAAATAACTTCCGATTTTGTGAGGAAAAGATATAGTCGCTTGTGAATTATTTTCTCGAAAACTTTTGCTATGTTTGAGATTAGGGATATCGGTCTATAGTTAGTAATATTATCTTTATCCCCTGATTTAAAAATAGGAATTACTTCCGCCGATTTTAACATATCTGGCCATATTGCATGTTCAATGCACAAATTGAATAGATAGTTTAGAGGATCATTTATACTTTTACTTAAACATTTCAAAACTTTAACACTTATGCCATCTACACTTCCGGCTTTAAAGTTTAACTCATTAATTGCTTTATTTACTTCTTCATTGGTTACTGGGTGCAAGTAAAAAGATTTCTCGTTTGAGGGGGGAGGTTCATACGCAGTGACATTATGTGTAACAATTTTAGAGGCTAGATCAGAGCCAATGCTACAAAAGAAATTATTAAAGGTGTCAGCGAGTACCTTCGGATCATCAATGATTTTATCACAGTGCTTTATCGGGCCAACATTATTTTGTTTCTTAACATTACCTTTTATATTACGCTTAATTATTTTCCAAAGTGCCTTTGCATCATTACTTTTGGACTTCACCTCTTGCTGCTGACTTAGGAGTTTAGCTTTATAAATAACTTTATCAAGTATTTTGATGTAATTTTTATATTCCTTTTCGCAGTTTTATTGGTTTTATTATTTTTCCAAGTGTTATATAAAGTCTCCTTAGTCTGACAAGAGGTGACAATTCCATTAGTAATCCAGTCGCTTCGTTTTCTGTTTTTGTTTTTTGAGCGTTTCTTATTACTAGTTGATTCTTTGACAATTTTTTTTTATTTTATTCGCTAAACATTCACACGCAATATTTGGATCTTTTATTTTATAATAGTCAGTCCAATTAATTTTGCTACTTAAATTAACAAATTTTTTATAATTAATAATTTCTTGGAAAGTGTCGGTGTTTTCTATTTGCGTGTCAATGTCAAAAACCGCGAAAAATGGATAGTGATCAGGCAAGACGTTGGTATATTTATACGATTTAACATTAACGTTGTTATTGCACAGTTTTATAAAGACACTAGCAAGATGCCCGTTCTTCGTACGGACTACAAATGTTTGTTTCTTCTAAATCTTAAGCGAATTCTGCAGTCGCCCCCCCCCCCCCCTCACTCAATACGCAAAACAATATAGTAAGTAAAAAGGAAACAATATTCTTCCGAAAAAGTTCTCCTTAACTCTTTTATTCTTCACGTATCCCCTGGAAATGTATATGTAATTGTCGTTACCCTTGTATAGATTGATAAAACTATAGTTTTAGTATAACAATGGATAAAATAAAAAATATATGTACTTCTTAAATTAATGCTACATATTTCACCAAGTGGTCTTATGTACTTTGCCGAACTCAAATTTGACAGACTTGAACACAAAATGGATCATTTGGGATGTTTCTCAGGTGGTTTGTTGGCGTTGGGTGCGAAATCATTGAAAAATGAAATGTCCGGAAGATACATGGAAGTAGCAGATAAAATCACTAATACTTGCCACGAGTCCTATGATCGATCTTACACAAAATTGGGGCCCGAGTCCTTTAGGTTCACTGAGGGCGCCGAAGCCAGGGCTTTAAAGAGTTCTGAGAAATATTACATACTCAGACCAGAAGTGATCGACTCTTACTTCTATATGTACCTATTAACTAAGGATCAAAAGTACCGGGATTGGGGTTGGGAAGCAGTTGAGGCTCTTGAAAGGCATTGTCGAGTCCCTGGTGGTTATACAGGTTTGAAAAATGTGTATTCGGAAGATCCCATGCAAGACGACGTTCAGCAAAGCTTCTTCCTAGCAGAAACCTTAAAGTATTTGTACCTGCTGTTCTCTGACGATAGCTTGTTTTCACTGGACGAGTGGGTCTTCAATACCGAAGCACATCCTCTACCCATCAAGGGTGTGAACCCTTACTACAGGGAAGCTGCAGTATAATCAGCCACCGAGTGGGTGAACTCTTAGTTAGTGCTTTTCCCAGACTGATAGAGATACTTCCAATAGAAAATTATTTATTAATATATATAATATATTAAATCAAAGACTTCAGATATTGAAGCAGTGTGTATGTAACTTTCGTGTAAAAAGTGTGCTGTGATCTGTGACGTCGGTACATAACTGTATATAGTTATTATTATAATTCACAATTGAGTCAATTTAAGATATTAACCCTTTCGAGCCGGCGGTTTTTTTCAGTGATTTTCCGCACAGCCTGACGTTTTAGCATTGGCTCACAGATTGACGTCGGATAATTCCGACAGTGAAAACAAAGCGAAAAAAACGAATAATATGCTAATACTTGTATTTTAAATTTTAAAAAATAAAGTTTATAGAAAAGCAAAGTACCATACATTCTTCCAATATATTCCTAATATTAATAATAAGTAGAACAAGTCAAAAATAAACAAATAACAAAAATTATAAATGTAAAGAACACCGAAAAAATACAAAAATCGAACATTAAAATTTTTTAATTGTGTGGTATGTCTCGAAACAAGGAGCAACACATAAGCCTACGTTACAGTCTTTACACATATATCGAGATTCTTTTCTTTTTTTGGCTCCCATACTGGTGTTAGCACATACAAAACAGCGCCTCATAGCTCTTTTTGATTTTTCCGTGTCAGGTACTAAGGACGGAAAGTGACGCTCTGTCAGCCTTTTGAAGATGGCACCAACACGGCGAGGCACTTTATAGTCAAGCATATGCCTAAAAAAAGAGAATTTACATTTTACATTGCTATCCAAACACATATAAGATATAAACTTGCCTTTCTAAAATCTGACGAACAAGATTCAAGTGAAATACTGCTAGCGGCACTTTCTTCTCGGTTTGTGTCAAGTACAATGCATGGGAATTTAGAATACAAAGGTCCAAGGTATGGAAAAATAGTTTTTTATACCATTTTATGTTCTTTCTCATACAATCTATGCTGCTAACTAACATGTTCGAACGGTCCACAGCCCCCATATTTTCGTTGTAATCCACCACACACAAAGGTTTTTTTACGTTTTCTCCAGTTTTTCGGTCTAGCTTAGGTAAAGTAACTATTTCGTTTTCATGCATTGAAGAGAGCATGGTGACATCTCGACGGTCCTTCCACTTCAATGCTAATAACTTATCACAACTTTTCCAAATTGTCTCCCCTTTATTTAGTTTTGTCCTTAGTTCTGGCATACCTCTTCGATTTTGACGTACTGTTCCACAGGTATTGGTTTTTCTATTATGTAGAAATAACGACAATGAAGGACTAGTATAAAAATTATCAGTGTAGAGGGAATGTCCCTTATCCAGATATGGCGTCAACAATTTGATTACAACTGCACCTGTAACACCCAAAAAGGGGTTGGTCTCTGTATCAATCTCCGTTTCTTTACCAACATAAACAATAAAGTCTAGAATAAACCCTGTATCGCAATCGCATAAAACATACAATTTAATTCCAAAACGATGTCTCTTCGTTTTGATGTATTGTTTAAATACGAGACGTCCTTTGAATAGAACAAGACTTTCGTCGATAACTAGACACTCAAACGGGTACATTGCTGCCTTGAAATTTTCTTTTACTTTTTCCAGCACATTTCTAATTTTAAATAGACGATCATGCTTTGGAGTTTCTTTATTGTTGCAGAAATGCAAATACCTGTATATTAAAGAAAATCTATCTCTTGACATGCATTGTCCAAAAATAGGAGAATTCATCAGAGGATCAGTGGACCAATAGTCATGTAGAGTTAATTTTTTATTTCTTGGCATGAGTAAATTTAGTGCCAAAAATACATAAAATTCTGACTTATCGAGGTGTTTCCAGTTTTTTGCGTTCTCTTCAGCATAACGATTTGTTTCCTGTAGAACTATGTCGACAATTTCGTCCGTAAAAATAATTGAGAAATAGTCTATTTCCGCTGAATTTTCATTGAGGTTCAAATCCGGATTTATTCCACTTTGCTCATCCATAAACGTATGTTTATCGGGTTTGAATTCGTTATTTGTCCACGCTATTTCTGTTTGTCCCGTATTTATCTCCTCGGCGTCTTCGTACACAGTTCTCTCCTCGATGTCTTCGTGCACATTTCTCTCCTCGATGTCTTCGTACACATTTCTCTCACTATCGCTTGGGTTCTCTAGACATTCATCATCGCTTTCAACGCACTCACTTTCACTTGAACATTCAGGTGAATAATCGCTTGCACTATCACTCACAGGTTCTTCATCACTGACATAACTATATTCATCGCCCAGAACTTGCAATATTTCTTTAACCTCTTTAGGATCTAAACCACAAAAGTTGTCACCACTAACGTTTCGTTTAAATCTTTTAGGTCGCGACGCACCTGCTTCCTCTAACGAAGACATCTCGAATACTACTACAACACGTGCAGCGTAAAGTAGCTGCATTTATTACATTCGACTATAGTCGGATATATCCGACGGTGTCGGATTATTCCGACAGTCGTTTCTGAGCCACGCTAAGCGTGACGGAATAACTCGACGGTAGGTTCTCAGCCATGGTTACTTTTAAATGATGTCGGATTTACGCGACAACCGTCTGTTGAGCTGTAAAACCTGAAACGTGTATATCCGACACCCGTCTGTGAACCACAACAAGCCGGACCGGATATATCCGACATTCGGCTCGAAAGGGTTAAGCCCTGTTTATACAGAACTTTTTCGTCGTAATCTCGAAATTTCAAAGCTCGACGGTTTATGAGGGTAGTGTACGACATGTGTCCATGTCGTGTACTAGCCTTGGATAGGAAATGGTTTTAGGGTCCACACCTATGGTTGATAAATACTTAAACCTTTCAGGTCTAACGCGTATGTACTTATCAATGTCGTTAGTGTCGAGACCTTCCTCCTCTACGAGTAAGTCGGCCGCTCTAACAAAACGAGAAGCGTCTTCAGGGTCGAAGCATGAATACGCTTGGCCAACAAGCCTAGTTATGGTTTCAACTTTATCACAAACAGTGTGTTCTGGATAAATTGTTGAAGCTACAATTGAGTCAATAGGCTTGTAGGGATGTCCATTGTTGTAGTAACCCAAGAAATGGACAAGGGAATGGTCGTTGACCATTGAACTTTTCTCAGAGTTGAAGATCATCCCAAACTCTTTGAGAGCTGTAGAAGCCAAGACTGTGAGGTCGATGGTTTCTGGAAGTACGATAACTGAGTCATCGCCTAGGTAGATATCTATCTGCCTTTGGGAACGAGCCGGTCAGCTCATAGCACAAATATCTCATTACCAAAGCATTGATAATCGAATCAATGATGTTGGTGAAGCAAGAGCCAGATGGGACGCCGCAATGCTTAACGTACCTCTCGCCGTTACTTAGACGAATTGGAGTGTCAATGAAGTAGCTGACTAGTTTTCTCCATCTTCGTTTTGATCTAAAAGAGCGGACTGGCCAGATCTTCCCTTCGGAATCCTGGACGTGTTCCCAGTCAATCGCTTCTGATAGAATACGGAAAGCGTCTCTGATAAGCCAAGCGGGTATAGTCTTATCGAATCGCTTCCAATCACCCAATAACACTGGTCTAGTGGGAAAATTTTTGCACATGGAGTTGACATAAGTCATGCCTCCATTGCCGATTTCCACACCATACGCAATGATGGGATTTGGGTGGTTCTTGAGGACTTCAAGAATTGGGTAGAAGTACCCAGCCTCAGCCAGGTAAACTTCAAGTGGATAGCCCCAAGTCGCTCTGATTTTGTTTTGAGCTCTTGGTGCTATATGTGACCTACCGTAGCAAGCAACGTCTGCTAACTCGACAGGCACATTGGCCTCAACTTGGTACCAGATTTTCCGGACATCGTTGAGAACAGAGGGGTCAGCTATCGCTTCCCCCTTGGTGGCATACTCCATGTTTTTATAAGGTAGGCCTGGAGACTTAGCTTTCGGTAAGTCTGGGTGCAACGCCACTGCGCCTGTGGTTATTGGGATTATTGAATTTGGTTTAAAATCAAGGTCCCTCCGCACACTTTCGAATGCGGCATAGTACGCGGGTGTGTGACGTCGGGGCGGTCTTGGGGAGTCATACTCCATCAAGTCCGCTTTGAGGTCGTCAAAGTTCATTGCCGACCTATGTTACTTAGTTCGTACGGCTGCTACGCCTGTACGATCAAAGCACTTATTCACCGCAAACAAAGCATTTCTGTCTATGTTTGCACGAGAATAATTGAATGTAAAGGGCTCGCCATTCATTTGTTTCTCTAGCATAGCCATTTTTACATTAGTGTTGTGGTATTATTGTAATAATAATAAGGATGCGAACCTCGCATCTCATTTTACAAGAAAATAGGTTCATTTTTGGTATTCGTAGGTTTCAGCATATATCACACAAACTCGCTGAAGTACGGTGGCTAAATATTAATAATCGATATAGATTTCAGTCGGCTTGCTTATTTCATAAAATAATATTATCGAAGAAACCAATCTATTTACATAAAAAAATTCGTTTTCGTACAGACATACTTAACATTAATTTAAGACATCGCGGGCTCATTACCGTTCCACGGCATAGTACTTCTCTTTTGAACGGTCCTTTTCGTACACTATCGGCAAGATCTATAATTCTATCCCTTCCTCCCTCAAAAGCCTGTCAATTCATAGTTTTAAAAACCACACTTTCAATCACATATTCGCTGAACAGTTAATTAAGTAACCATTTTCCTTTTTTTTTGTTTGTACATGTATCCGGTTGCAAGCTCTGCTATTTGTTTATTGCATTGTATTATAGTTCACTTTTGGTTACTGCCGACACAGAATTTAGGTTAGTTTAGGCTTAGGCATTAGGTTTTGTATGGTTTTTGTATGGTTTTAAACTCTTGTTATGTAAGGTTAAGTATTGATCAGTACGGAGTTCATCTCCTATACTGGGACTTCACCTTAAGATTCCCACAAAATCTAGTTTTGTTTCCTCTTTTTTTTTTAATTAAGTTATACTTGTATACTTTTGTGGAAACATAGCCAACTAATATTTAGGTTAGCTTACGCTAATACAGCCATTACAATCACCATAAAAACATGATTCTGTAAAGCATGCCATGACAAAATGTCATTTGGCGCCACCTCTTAGTGTTATTCTGAACTTTTAATCAGGGCCTACCGCGATATTCAAATTAAAAACAAATACTGCTGAATAGGTAGATTTGAAAACTTGTCATATTTCAATCAACTATATCCTCAAATTCATATTGCCGTAGTTTGAGTCAGTAATTTTTATATAAACAGGTTCTTTCAAAGCTATTTAAAATGGTTAGAAAGTGGTTTACCTGTGGAAATCCAAACAAACCACTTTTTGAATTTCCAAGCGATATGCAGATTCGTACCAAATGGCTCAAAGCTAATTCATGAGTGATATTGTTAACACGTTGAAGGACACTAACGCTGAGCAGCGTCCTTAATTGTATCTACCAGTATAACTGAACGCTGCACTGCATCTAATTTTCCATATAAAATAATAGTACATAATCCAGTTGTTACTGTCACCACTGGTACGTACACAGTCATATCAGTGTCACACAAACACGAGTTATTTGCCCCAAACAGCTCTCTTACAGTTATCTACCTCTTTGCTCCTACTTGTGCAGAACGCTGATAAGCATCGCAGTGTATCACAACACAACCCTATATGAAGTCGGCAACTGTCCTTCAACGTGTTAATTAATAATAAAACTAATTAAATTACCTTTATTTATAATATTTATTATTCATGTATTACATATATTTCTAAACTTATTGAATACCCTACTTTGTGTATTAACCATTTCGATGAGAATTCTCTAAAAGTACTTGACAAAAATACTTGTTTGATTAAAAACGCTACACCAACTGGAACTGTAGATAATACATATTTTTTATCACATTAATTAGAAGTACCATTATGTACATTTTTTAGAAAATTTTACCTAATTTTGAAATTAAATAAGAACAAGAACATTTACAAAAACCATTCAAAAGAAACCCAAGCTGAACTTATATCTCCAGCCCAAATTGCAGATCTTCAGTATATGTACCTACTATTAAAATGTTGACTTTAAAGCTAAAGCGGATTAGTGTTAATTATTCAAAGTTTATTAAAAATAAAACCACTTAGAATGATATACAGAAAAATTGGGGCAAATTAAACGTTTTCCATAAAATATTCCAAGATGCTGACGATGGAGACAAAAAAGCAGAATTTCGTGCAAAAATTGTTCTTAATTATGATAAAAAAAGCTCCTCGTTGGTCAGAAGTTTCGATTCATATGTGTACAGTATGGAGATTTCGCTCTCCTAAAGGATATCAGCACTGCAGAAACTATTTAGCGAGTTTACCATCAAAAACATTGTTATGGTATCTTGGTGACTGTAATTGTTCAGATGAATTAATTAAGCAACGTTTAATGGCTAAAGTCGCCTAATTAACAGTTCCAGCAGCAAGAATTTGCTTCTTAATTATTGACAATATGTCAATTAAGGAGAAAGTGCAGTATAGCAGATCTGAAGATCGCATCTATGGTGTAGATAATACTCAATATACAACCGTTTGCAATAAACCTCAAATAGCAAACAAAATGTGTTGTTATGTTATATGTAAGTACATGGATTGTCAACAAGATACATCATTCCAGCACGATATTTTTTTCATTCTTCTTTGAGAATTAATTACTTTTACTCGTTAACAATGAGAGTACTTAAGTCTTCTGACTGTGGTTTCGTTGTTCTAAGAATTGTTGCAAATAATTTTTAAATTTAGATTTTTTGTGGTGGAATTCTAAAAAACTCTTACATGGAACATCCTTTCCTAAAACCAGTACATGATCTGCAAAATGGACTACCTTTTAAGTAAGCTTGTACGGTACTTAACGAAAAAGAATTTGTACTCATCAGATTTTGAAAAAATTTATATTTTACATGCTGTTCAGATTTTTTCACCCACCGCCACTGCCTCTTTACAGTTTTTAAAAGCAGGACAAATTGAATTTCAAAATGTCAACAGCATCTACTGTGAAATGTTTAGAAAGCATATACGACTTTTTCCAGATTCATAATGTGTGTAATAGAACAATTTCTGCAAAAATTAGATAGCAGCACTGCACCGTTGGTTCATGTTTCTGACGGAAGACTATTGATTGGACGTAATACTTCAGAACTATATCGATCCTATGCAAAATTCTTCTGCATCTGTTGGTTTGCTAGGTTTATCCAATGAAAGACTCACGTCTTGAAATTGACTGCTAAAAGTACATCATTATACATCACATTTTTACTTCAAGAAGCTGGTTTTTACTATGTATTAACAGCTTCATTTAGTTCGAATGCAGTGGAGGCAATGATTGCACACATGCAATAGAAAGTTGCTTCAAATGGCGCAACAATGCTCGAATTGCTGGGCATGCTCTTCGTCTGCTATTACGCTGTGGTATTATGAAGACTGCCATCCTCAAAAATTGCACATTATAGTAACTTCACTAGTTCTGCAGCATTTCCAACTACATCAAGCATAACTGAAAACGAAGATGTCGAATTACCTGCACATTTAACAGTTAAAATTCAAGATCGTGCAGACTTAAATTATCCAAATTCCATTTTTGTAGGTTTTACAAACATTTATTTTAAAACCGTTTATAACCTAAAAAATATCTTTAGTAAAGACAACAACCAGAACCAGATTTAGGTGCTGTATTTCACCACCTGATGGCGCAAAAACCGTACGCGTTGGCAATTGTCATAAGAACATTTTACAACAATGAAAGTGACACTTATGGAATAGCCGTGATAGCTTTGCTATATAAATTTTAGTTAGCCATGGTGGAAATAAAGCTATTATTATTATTATTATTATTATATACCGGGTGGCCATAAATATCTGATATCACATTACCTTTGGAATCAACATTGCTTTATTAAAGTGATGAATCCAACTAAACTAAATGTCATTAATGTCATCACAACTAAAATTCCTATCTGTCAAAAATTATTACAGATTGCAATAAGTATTGAAGTTAGAACAGGAGATTTTTATAATCGAGTAGTAGGCTAAACTGCAGAATCTGGGACACATTCCCCTCCTCTGATTTGCATTTTATTACATTTCATACCAATATGTATTATAATTGAAATATGTATAATGCTAACCAACATTTATAAGTAGCGAATTCCATGGCTATCGGGATCTCAGATGTTTATGGCCACCCGGTATTATTTCAGTATACCCGTTTCCACCACAGGGGAGTGGAATTTCAGAAATTCTCCTATTTTATTCTAAGAGATATTGAGAAATTCGTGAAAACACAGTTTACCCCTTTTCACCCCTTGGGGGTAAAATTTCTAAAAATTATTTTAACCCGTTTTATCCTGAAATTAACCCAGAGGAGAAATAAGTACTTAATAATTTTAACCCTCTACCTCTTCAATTTTTCCTTTTTATTGCTTTAGGGGTGAAATTCAAAAACCTTAAAACCTTTTTCTAAAGATTTGAAAAACACATCTATATGATAAAAAAGAATGCTCTAACTCAACAAACACAGGAGATACAAGGGGTTCTATAATTCACACCGAATGCAGATTCGCACCTTTAAGGGTTGATTAGGGCAAAATCCTAAAATATGTTTTTAGAAATTTGTCTTGGATACCCCTGCAAACAAACACCAAGTTGATATCTTATCGGGTATAAGAGATACTGAGAAATTCTTGAAAACACAGTTTACCCCTTTTCACCCCCTTGCGGAAAAATTTAAAAAAATCCCTTAAACGTCTTTTTAAATATTTTAAGAATACATCTATATGCCAAATAAGAATGTTCTAACTCAATAAATATAGAAGATACGAAGGGTTCTTTATTTCACCCCGAATCCATATTTGCACCTTTAGGGGTTGATTAGGGCAAAATCATGAGATACGTTTCTAGGAATTTGCATTGAAAATCTTTGCAAGGAAACACCAAGTTGATATCTCGTCGGCTGTAAGAGATATTGAGGAATTCGTAAAAACACATTTTACCCCTTTTCACCCCTTAGGGGTAGAATTTCAAAAAATCCTTTCTTAGCACTACCTTACGTAACAAATTGAATCTTCCACCAAAATTTTAACTTCGTAGTACCAGTGGTTACGTCTCTGTTGATTAGTCAGTGTTGTGACTTTCCTTTATATATGTATAGATTATCAATACAAGAGCCTCTCGATATATCTTTGTCATTTGGACGTGTAATACTTGTAAAATAAGGCAAATACTGATTTTGTAGATAATTGTTTAAGTAATCATTAATTAACGAGCTATCTTCAAGTAAATCTAGTTTAAAATCGCCGACTAGACAATGATTTTTTACTTTTTTGTTATTTAACATTAGCTTATTAATTATGTTTACAAAAGAATCTTTGCTGACGTCATGACATCTGTACACCGATGAGATCATTAGATTAAAGCTATTATTAATTTTAATAGTTGTATTAATAATATTTACATTGTCGATAGTTTCTATTATTGTTGATTCGCGTAAAGTTTCTTTCACATACACCATTACACCATCAGCCGCATTAATGTGCCCATGATTATAATGACAAGTGTAGGGGAGAAGGGGGCAGGTCCGGACAGGTTTTTTCAAACTGCTATATTTCCATTAATTTTTGACATAAAGATTTGCAAAAATTATAGTAATTGTAGCTGTGTTTAATTAATGTTTTCCTGTCAAATCTAAATAAAAGTAATAAATCATTTTTCAGAAAAAATTTATTTTGCAAAATTATTAAATTGTCCGGAACTGCCCCATGATGGGGCACTTTCGGACATGGCCGGGGCAGTTTCGGACAAATTTAATTTTTTAAGAACTGCTTTTTTAAAAAAAATAATTAGGCAGGAAATAATACAAAATTAGTTTTTATAACATTACTGAACATCGTAACCAAAAAAGCTGATCTTAAATTGAAGATAGGATGCCATTCTTGATGTTCCTGGTGTTGTCGAGGGTTTGGGCAACTTTGACACAACATCCTTTCTTTCAACACTGGAAATATCTTCAACCTGTGGAAATATAAATCCTTGCGTACACTTCTTTAAAAATGTTACTTGAAATTCTTCATTTTCTAATACTTCCAACTACTTTTCCAACATAATGTACAATTCGTTTTTTGTTACAAACTTCACCAACACATAGTCATCCTTTAGGATTTTTTCATCATCTAAAAGTTCATTAATCTGGCCATTATCATCTTCAAAATCTAAATCGATGTCAGAATCAGACAAATTGTTTTTAAACCCAGCGCCTGTGCCATTTAACGGCAAGTCTATGTCAGAATCTGACGATGAAATATCATCTAGAACCACTTTAGTCTTCTTGTATTTTTTCTTTGATTTTAATGTCTGTTCGCCATTCTGTGTTTTCTTTGATGTAATTTCTGCCACCAATTTCTCTTAGTGTCACTTTTTTTCAATTTTGACTGTCTTATTCTTTCCATTCGTCAATTCTGTTCTTTTTAGGTGTGCTGGTGTAGACTCTTGATTTCCCTACTTTAGATTTTCTGTTGGTTTTTCTAGGGCAAGCCTTAGGTAATGGTCTTACATCGATTGGTTTTACAATACTTAAAATAGATAGTATTTTAATCTTGGGTTTGGTAGCTTCATCTACAATTTCTTTCAAAATATCTCTGGCCATTGCTTCTACCCCGTGGCTTTGAGGTGAGCTTTGCACTTCATTCTCAAAATTGGACTCAACAATGCTGGTATCAATAATGTTTGTAGAAAACACATTATCGCCGTTTTCAGTGACAGGACGATCTGTAGCGAACGAGGCGCAGAAATCATCATCTGTATATATTAATGAGTTAATAGGCCATAACCCAGTGCTCTTGAAACTACTAATAATGTTACAAGGAGTGAAGGTTTGCAAATATGGCAGAGCTGTCAATTTAGCAACATCATAAATGTTAATCGGTTTACCAGGGTTTGACAGTATGAAATCATTGAAAGATGCCTTGCACTTAGATTTGAAAGGACCAAACACTGCTTTGTCCAGAGGTTGCATCCTATGAGTGCAGTGCGGAGGGAAAGACAGCAATACAATCCCGTGCTTTCTTGCATATAAAATGGCTTTTAAAGAGACATGTGTCTCGTGATTGTCCATCACGATGAGAATCCTATTCAAGAGGTTGCAATTAGTATGGTTTTTTATATGCTCCAATAATTTTTGGAAAAATATTTGCAGACATCCATCCAGATTTCTCAGCAAATCCAACGGCTCCTGAAACAGCACCGTACAAAAACTGATCCTTCATTCTTATACGAGGGAAAATGTAAAGAGGTGGAATTGAACCACCAACAGCCGAAATTATTCCGCACATTGTGACTAGAGCTCCCCGTTCGGCAGATACACACTGTCCTACTGCTTTGGAACCTGTTTCTGCTATAACTCTGGGTGCTTGGAGAACGGTTGTAACACCCGTTTCATCTATATTCCATATACGGTCAGGTGAAAAATTATATTTAGCCTGCACTTCCGTATAATTATTGAAGAATTCTTCCACATTAGCTCTGTTAAAAGCTGAAGCTCTTGCTATGCTTGTATTTTCGGGTTTGCGGTTAGAAAGTCGTGGATGACGTTTCATGAAAGATTGCATCCAGTCAATGCCTGCTTTTTTGTTAATCTCCCAATATTTTGGAAATTTCTTACCCAACTTAGTAGCGTATTCAAAAGCCAACTCACGGCAGAGTTTATATGTCAAACCGTAACATATTTTTGAACACTTTTTGAGATACAACTCCAACTCAGCTTCTTCATTTTGAGAAAAAACTTGCCGTGTGGCATATTTTGATACACTAGTCTCTTCTGTTGCATCGTCCACCTCATTTCCTGAATCGCTGGCGTTGTCGTTCAAACTCTTTTTAGCTTTTACGACACTATCGAACAGAGTAGATTTCGGTATATTAAATGTAATAGCAGCAGCTCTTAAAGACATAGTCCTGCTGATAACATTTCGTACTGCATTTTTCAAGACAAAACTCGGAAATTCTGGTCGGTTGGGACGTTTTTTTTTTTGTATGTACGCACCATTCTGCAAACAAAAAGGAAGTATTTATAGCTATCGCCATCTCGTATTACTACTCGTCACAAATGTATGAATGAATGATAGATACGACAACAGATATAAAATCTGCATTTTTGTGACAAGGATGAAATATGAAATGATTGTCGTCTGTTGCTTCACAATGGGGTACTTTCGGACACGTAATGTGGGGCAGATTCGGACAGTCCGAACCTGCCCCATATCAATTGTCCGGACTTGCCCCAGGTGCACATAATTGCATTTTATTGCTACAACATCTACAAACACGTGGAACCGTTATAGTTTTGTGAGGTTAGGTACATAAAAATCCGCCCTCTTTTTAGTGAAACCATTAATTCTTACCTGAGTTTCAAAACTTGAAGTGTAGGACCTTACTAGTACACACGTCAACCTTATATCACAAGTCAGTTTTCAACACTTTGGCATATAACTTTTTTAATTTGCACTTTCACGGCACATGTCAACTATTGTGAACGGTGCTGAGATGTGATTTCCAGGGATTGGTTATTCTAGTATTGTTTCTTGGCGGTAAATTTAAATTGTCCGGAGGTGTCCCATGTCCGGACCTGCCCCCTTTTCCCCTACCCTTGTAGATTAAAATACTTATAGTGAGGTAGGTCGTGAGTTTCAGTACAGACTAATACATCAGGTAGAGTGAACTATTAACAAATAATTCTAGTTTGTTAAAATGAGTTTTTAGGCCTCTAATATTAATAAGTAAAATAATAAAACCTTTTACATCGATATATTTCTGAATAGTTAATAAATCCAGACAATTTATTTCGCTGTGTAGATATGTGTCGTTGTCGTTGTTCATCGTCTTTGTTGGTCTGCGTGATTGCCGGCCCCTGCCTGCCTGGCAGAGTTAGAGCCGCGTTGACTTGCATTCCTGGATCTCGTCACTCTTGACGCAGAGGTGTGAGCTGGCTTGCTGGCCACAGGTCCTACTCTGCCCATGGAACTGGGCACAATAGGAGCAACTGGGTAATCCGTCTCGGCAATACATCTCGATACTTTTGAGCAAAGAACTTCGCACTTCTCGCAGTCATTTGCAAAGTGATCAATTCTCTTGTGTGCACTAAAAGATTCATTTGCGTAGACACAGTTTGTGCACTTGGGAGTGTTGACATTTGGGCAATTCTTAGACAGGTTGGGGCACGCACAACACAAACACACCGCCTCGTTCTCGCACTTAGTGCCACTGTGGCCGAATCTACCGCAATTGTAACAGGGCCTTGCGTTAATCAGGTCGTACACTCGACAACGTTGATGGCCAACATAGAGCTTGTTGTCATTTGCTCTCACATGAGCGTAAAGCTCGGGCGGCAGCTCGATTATTATGCTTGTGGACTGCGTCTTCGGGTTGGTGTAGGAGTGAATACCCACACAGACACTGTTGAATTCAAAGAAATTTCGGGTGTTTATGTCCTCGACTAGAGCCGTGAGAGACAAATCGCTTTGTATACCCACAATCTTGACGCGCGGCTTAGCTAGGGTCCTCAGTTCCACGTCATAATCGTCGCCGAGTTCATTGCGCAGCTTCTCCTTGGCTTCTAAGACTTGGCTTTTATATTTGCACTTGATTGAAACTTTACCACCCTTGCTGTTTTTTATGTTGTCAATTGGCACTATGACTTTATGCTGCAGCTTTTTAGTTACTACACGCATAACGTCATCTTGTTGCTTCTTCTTCTTAGCTGTTACAATGAGCGAAGGTACTTGGTGCAAGCTAGGGGGCTTGGCCTTGAGGCCGAAGCATAAGAGACGTAAGTAGAAGCATCTTCAGCAGGTTTTTTGGCAGCAGCCTCTTTTAGTAAGGAGTTTTTATCTTTCATTTCTTTGACAAGCTGTCTAAGTAATGAATTCTCCCTTTTGAGGTTTGCAATAATCTCGGCCTTGCTACCATCTGTCAACTGCTTCAAGTCTTCCTCAGGCTCTTCCAGGTTGCTCTCTGATAGATTGTCGCATACCTCCTGCTGGATTTTGGCAGTTTCGAAAGCTTTGATCTGCGCTATCAGGGTCCTTGCATCCTGACTCAGCAAATTTAGCTTTACTTTTGAGGTTAAGTTGAAATCAGGATGATCTATGCAAATTACCAAGGAATCTGTAATATAAATTCCATTGGTTTTACGAGCAAAGTCACTGGCACAAAAAGCTCCATCACAGATGAGACAAATCACTGCTTTGCACTCGCGTTCAGGATGACACTTGTAAAATACTTTATTAGGCTTATACGGAGGCTTGCCCCGGTTCGCCATTTTTGTCAGATATTGTGTTAAGACATTTTTCACTGTCAGGGCTTTTAAAGTCACTTCTTTCACTTGTTCCTCTAAATGGACTCCCTTGCTTTGCTAGATGTAAAATAACATCAATGATGCAGTGTAAGACTTTCTTCCAGTGAGATTTATTTATTTATTTATTTATTAACGGCATACACCATTTACATTAAAATGAAAAATGTACTTTTAATATACACAACAACAAATACGTGTTAATAACAAAAGTTTTGTGATAATTAGGAAAACAAATATATTAAACATTCTGCAAATTGTTCACGTGGTTTTTAAATGAAAAAAAGCTCTCAGAAAAAATGTCCAACTCAGTCTGATACTCAATGTAGTTTCTCTGCATTCTGGTAATGGAATTATTTATTCCGTAGTTTGTTTGATTCTTCTTTTTGAATGGCGTCTTGGAGTTCTTTGTTAATTCCTCCTTTTCCGAGAGATGACTCTAAGGACTTCCACATGAATTTTCATGTTCTGGTATTTTGTCATAAATCTTTTTCCACTTTACAAAACCTTCTTCTTTGGCTAAAGATGAAATCTTGAACTCAGGGCAAAATAATGAGAAAATAGTCTGCAAGGAACGCAGTACAAAGAAACTTTAGTCTCACTGTAAGTCAAATAAGACCGTTTGACATATGAGCCATTTTTTAGAGATTTCAAAAACCAATCTTTTGTAAGCATTCTTCCATCTCTTTTGCTGTTGGAGAGATAACGTTGTGGTGACTGGTGAGTCACGAGGTAAGAGGGTTAGTGGGGGGCGCACGCGGAGACTGATGGCAGCCGACCTTGAAACAGTGTGCTACACTGTGTTGTATTCGCGCCAATCGCGCGTACGTACTCATGACACTGTCTTGCCGCCCCGTACAGCTGCATTCTGCATCACCAATGCTCTTCTTCTTGCACTGTGTCAAATCGTTAAATTCTTATTTCTTCAATTGCATCGTCTACCGAAATACGACGAGGGGCCTAAATTTTTTTTACTAGTACTCGAAAATAAATTTTAAAAAATTTCACCATAATTTTGCCACCTCCCAAATTTTGCTGCCCGGAGCAACGTACGCCCACTCCCCTGCTTCCCTAGCTGCGGCCCTGCTTGCACGAACGTACAGTCTACTTTTACTCCCCATAAACTCTTTAAAGGGGCATGTGTAGACACGATCGTATTGCAAAAGTAAAAGGATCTGATGAACCATTCGCAATTAGAGGTTATGTGTCATGCACTCATCCATATTTTACACACAGTGACAAGCAAATCAACAATCAAAAATACAAATTATAACGAAACAAGTAGAATCCTACGAGAAACTTATGTAATGGATATTTTACTTACTAGATTGAAAAATACACAACTTGGTAACTTGGAATTAAAAATTCACATGTAGTGAAGTTAGCGCTTTGAAACTATAAGCCGTTAACGATCTTTTTGGGTCAGGTGAGACTATGACCATCTAGTAATTGTATTGGCAGTGCTTCTGTGGCAGCCAAACTCCCTCATGGAAATTGATACTTTTTGTGTTAGGTTAGGTGGTTTGTATGTATGTATAATCGTTAACCTCTTGTTACCTTAGCGGTGTAGAGGCTGGTGATTTGTACGTTAGCATCTGGCGCTGTATTGCTCAGCCTGCCCTGAGTTATGAGATACAAAGTTGGAGCGTGCCTTTCTTGCTTGCGTAGCTACCTCTATCTCTTAGGTCTGTGGTTCTTAGTAGAGCACTCTTTCTGACATAAATTTATTTTGAGTTTATTTAGTTTCACATTATTTTCTCTCAAACGTTGGAATAATGCTCTTATATTTTTATTGTGATTACTAATGTTTCATCAATTGTATCTCCACATCCATAAATGAAGATATCATCTGCCATGACCTCTATACCATGTAAATCTTGTAAGAATTGGTACATTTACATAGCGAAAAGTTGTGGAGCTGGACTTACACCAAAAGGCAATCTCAACCATCTATATCTACCGTATGGTGTCCAGAATGTAGTTAATTTGCTACTTTCTTTTGTTAATTTCAAATGCCAAAACCCTTTTTTTGTATCCACTGTTGTGAAGATCTTTGCTTTACCAAGTTCCAGTAGTATTTCGTCAATCGTGTTGAATTGAAAATGTGGTCTCTTTAAAGCTGTGTTAAGTGGAATTGGGTCAAGACAAATTCTAAAAGAATTCTTTTTTTGTACTAGCAAAATATTACTAACCCATTCTGTGTGCTGCTCCTCCTTAATAATAATTTTTTTTCAACTAAACTATTAAGTTCTTTTTTTAATTTGTCTCTTAAGTTAATTGGAATTCTTCTAGAGCAGGTTGCATGATAGGTTTAACTTTATTGTCGATTTCCAATTCTACCTCTCCTGCTAGTAACCCTTGTCCTTGAAAAATATCCTTATATTCGGTTGCAATCTGTTGTGCTTGTTCATAACCATCTTGTTATGAGTTAGGATTAATTGATACCTTTTTACAATATTTAATCAATCCCAAGGATGTGCAAGTGTTTGCCGAAAGAAGTGGTCCATGTTCTACGTCAACTACTTGAAAGAGTATCTTATATTTCTTATTTTTATGAATACATGGAATACGAATTTCTCCATTTACCGGTATGAGTGCTCCTCCGAATCCTTTTAATGTATATTTAGATTGTGTTAATTGCGGACTCTTCTCATTACACATTTTCTGTAAATATTTATGCCCTGTTAGATATACCGAAGCACCTGTGTTTAGTTCACATATAACTTTCTTCCACGATCCATGGAATTGTAGATCCAGTTCTGTTGTAACCAATCCTCCCTTCAGCTTATTATCTGTAACCTTTGTTATTTCTCGAGTTTCTTCAGAATTACTTTCTGTCGTTGTAGAATCCTCTTTTATTTCCTTAATTTTTCCTTTTTTCTTTTTCTTCTGATTTAGTTTCTTAAAACAACATTTTTCATAATGACCCTTTATTTTGCATAACCTACATATTGCGTTCCTTGCTGGACATGCATCTTTTTCAATAGTATGTTTTTTTCCACAGAACTTGCACTTACGAAGAAAATTTCCTTTTTCTGTAACTTTATTTACCGTATTACTTGTATCTTCCTATTAGTTTAAATCTATCTTCTGTTGCTTCGTGGATCTTGCATTGGTCTATGGCTTCTTGCAATGTTAATTTGTCAAGATTCTCTTTTAAAAATCGTTTCTTTAATTCAGTATTTGCAATACCAAATGCCAATCTGTCTCGTAGCATTATATCTTTAATTTTTTCTGTTGGCATTTTTTCAAACTGACAATTAGTTAAAATTTAATTAATCGAACTAAATAACTATCAAAATCTTCATTCAGCATTTGATTACAGTTGTAAAATAACCATCGTTCATATAGCGGTTGTTCTTTTCGAATCAGTTGCTTACTAATCTTATCTAAGACAGTTTTGGAAGATTTTTTATCTTCAGCCGTAAAACTAAAATTATTATATTTCACCTTCGCAGCACCTCCTAACACCGATAACAATATGTTTACCTTTTGAGATTCTCGAGTGGCTTCCCAACAATTCATCCCTGTAGCTACTTCATATTCTTCCCAGTTAGATTTGAATAATTCGAAATTATCTCTAATCTCTTCTGTTTCAACCTGCAGCGGTTTAGGCCATGGAACATTGTTCGAAGTATTTGGAGTGGTCGTAGATAACGAAGACATTTGCGTTTGCATTTGTTGTAACTGTGTGTTTAGCATTTGCATGTTTTGCATCTGTAGAGCTAAAAACTCCTCAAGACTAGCCATTGCGACGGTTTCGACAAAGATTACTGAAAAAGTTTCACAAAACTAACTTTAATTGTCGAATCGCTCAAACTGCCCCTGCTTGTGGTTGCACCTACAGTCTGCACCTTTTATGTTTTTAACACGTAACACATACAACACGCACTTCTGACACCATGTTTTATTTTGTAACTGTTATTTATTAAAGCACAAAATATCCATATAAAATAATACAAAACTAGACTGAGCTTACGAGTCCATTACTACATTACGACAACTGTGTCATCTGATCTACAGTGGTATATCTCAACTACTTATTAATCATACAACATTTCGACTGCTGACAATAATAGTGTCCTAACTCCATTTTAACAAATTTTACAGGAGAAGACATTTTGTAAAAACGTCATCTGATTTTCTGTCACCTTAATTACAACTTCTGAACTGAAGATACCACCACTGTTGCTTTGCTAACGTTATTGGTGATCTCTACAATTTACTGTAAATTTAAGCAGGTATTTTAAACGTTTAAAGAAAATAATTGGAGTTAGGACACACCGCTAAGCTACGAGATTTTGAATTTGTGACTTAACTCCAAGGTGTAGTAGGATATTTTATTATTATACGAGTACAAAAATAAGCTTAGTAATTTTATTATTTTATTTAAGAACTGGAAAGAACAAGAAAAACGTATAAAAGTAACAAAAAGAAATAATGCAGTTTATTTTTTATTGTTTTTGACTTTTTTTTTTGCTATGACGTTTATTTTTAATGGATAGCGTATTTGCTGCATTCTCGTTTTCATTAAACAGGCTTGTCCAGAATTGGAGATCTACTGCAGAAAATTGTCCAAAAAGTGATTTAATTGCTGTAACCTTATTAGCAGCTAGTAGAACTGTTTCTTCATTTTGTTGAATTTTGGGCCAGCCTACAACTTCCTGTTTTCTTGTATTTTTTTGTTTTGTTTGGATGGGTATTAATGATACTTCATGCCAGTTATCATCTGCTGTTAGTGACGTCCGAAATCTTATTTTATTAGAATTTTTTGTATAAATAACGTGCTTTATTTTTGTGTAAGGAATTAGTTTAAAATTAAAAGACTCTGTGGAACTTTTGAAGTCCTTAAAGTCACTTTTTTTCATCTGGTATACTACGTACAGCTTTCTTGATCGTACATTTACCAATGTTTTAGGGATGTCACGGATAGTATTCGGTTATCCGGCTATCTGGCCGTTTTTGCCGGATATCCGGTAAGGCCGGATTTTAGCTTGTATCCGGCCGGATATTAATTATTTACTAAAGCCACTATTAACTGTAGAAATTTATAAAATGAAGCAAGTTAAATGTATTAGACGTTTTTATTATATAAAGAAAAAACACAAGTCTATAAAATGTTAAAAAACTTGAAAAGGACAACAAACTTTTATAAAGGTACCGTAGAATGGGGCTATATGGAACGATTTTTTTTGTTTTAAAGCTCTAGTATAACTAATATATTTAAAAAAAAAATTTGAAATGCCATTGCAGAAATGTGTATGAAAACTGTCAATTGGCGAAAAAAATTTGAAAAAAAGGAAATATTTACTACCTGTTTTTCAGGTTTTTGTATCATTCCAAATAACCCCAGATTTGGGGCTATTTGGAACGATCATAGTTTTGTGTCTAAAATAGCATTTAATTATAATCTGGTCCAAATAGGTACATGATATGATATTTTGGAAACGTCATATTGATGGGTACCTACAAAAAAAATTGATAAAAATAAAGAAAACATTAATTTTTTCGCATTTTATGGGTCATCATGCTCAGGCCTCATTTTTACAAGTTCCTACAAAAATAAAAACCATAAAACTCTTTCAAATATTTATTTTTATCATATTATATAATTCCTTTAAAAACATGTCTTCCACATGAAATTTCTGGATCGGATAAAATATATTTGATTTGTTCGAATGTAACGCTGACAGTGTCTTCAATAGAAGGAAAAACGAATGTATCCTTTCTCTCTTTGTAGGGCCTTAAACATGAAATTCTATAGGTCTTTTTTTTTAATTTGAAGTAGCTTTGCAACAAATTGTTTGGCCGTTTCTTTTTTGGTACCCTCGTTATACAGGAATTCAACTACAATAAACAATTCTTCCTCCAAATTGTCTTTGGTTGCAGGAGTTTTTAGATCAGCAGTGTCCTCAATTTCTTCATCACCAGAAAGAAAGTCTTCAGTTCCCATTTCTTCATTTTCTGTGGTGTCAGAAGTAATTGTCTGAAGATCTTCAAGCATTATTGACTGTCCTGCAGGTACATTTAATTTCTTTCTTCTAGGAGCAGTTTTCATTTCCCCTACATTTGGTATTTTACGTTCGCTAATAATATCGGCAAATGATTTTGTTAAGGCATCTTCATTTTGTGCTTCAGCAGGTCTTTCTGTTCTTATTATTTTATTTAAGACATAGTTTCTGTCTAGAGGACATAATCCAGCACTTTTAAAACCTGCGATTATATTAGACTCCATATTTGGTTTCATAACGTCAAGTGCTTTCACTAGTAAAGATGGAAATTCGGTCTTTGGCAGAACCCCTCGGTTTTTTAGTTTCCACTCTGTTAGAACTTGACGCCATACTGTTTTTAGGGGCCGAAAAAAAGAGACGTCAAGTGGCTGGTATACATGAGTACCATTGGGCAGCAGAAACTTGAAGTATATATTATTTTCCTCACATAATTGAATTATTTTATAGCTCATGTGACTAGCAAGATTGTCACCTATTAATATTTTTACACCATCCTTCCTTCTAAAATATGGCAAAGCTATTTTGCAAAACCAATCCTCGAATATGTCCCCATCGAACCACCCACTGCTTGAGCGGTTATAACATGCGCCAGGTGGTCCTCCTTGGACCCACTCAGGATACAGATTCTTAGCTTTGTAAACTATATAGATGGGAAGTAGCGAACCATCACCAGCAGCAGAAAACATGACAGACGTTGATGTTTTGGAAGAATCTAAGATTCGAGATGGGTGTTTACAACCTTTTCTAACTATGACCCGTTGATTTCCAGGGTCATCCGTTAAATTCGTCTCGTCATAATTGACGATATTCGTAGGTGGAATATTTGTCATGTTTATTGCCAAATTATCAAAATATGCGTTTATAATGTTTTCATTAATGTCAGCTCTACACCGTTTAAAATTTTCAGAAAATCTAACTGACAATTCTTTATTCCGCTTCAAAAAGTTCCTTGTCCAATCAGGCCCCGGTACATTTTCATTAAAAACCTTTATGGTTACACCCTTGTGGTTTAGGTAACGTTGAACAAACAAACGTAGATCCTTGTCTGTAAAGGGGTATCCAAAAGAAGCGGCAGTGATTAGTGCATTTACTAAAGATTTCTCTTCAGCAATTGACAGCACTGTTGGATGTCCCAGAACGTTTGGATTTTGGCCACAATATTTTCGAAATAAGCTAGTTTTAGGAACACCGAACATTACAGAAGCCTGAGAAAATGAGTAGGCTCCGTCAACAACAGCTTCTAGTGCCCGTTCCATATTTTGGGATTCGTAATTTAGCCTTATTGCAGCACCAAGTTGCCGTTTATATTTGCGCGGCATCGTTCCAAATTACCCTGCAAAAAATTATTTTTTAATTTCAACATTTTTTCCTTAACATCAAAATGAAAAACTAAAATTTTTTACGTGGAAAGTGAAGTTGACATTTCAATGTACATACCTGTTCAACACGAAGTCGATATATCTTCAATTTATTTCAATGCAGAAGAGACAAGTTGACCATCCCAAAAGCTCACAAATAATTTTGTCCGCAATTATAAAATTATAACCTCACAATATTTTTTTCATTGTATAAAAATTGCAATTCCCATAAGTTCAAAATCCCATTGTAATATATCTGTGAAACTTCAAATTTTCACCAGCTTCTATATCTACCTGCCGCCAAATTTTAAAAAAGCACCTGTTTGTTCCAAATAGGCACACGCGTTCCAAATAGCCCCATTCTACGGTACTCTTATAACTAAAAACAGATAATAGACATTTTTATTATGTGGAAAAGCACAAGTATGTTTGTTACATGTTTACAAAAAGCTTGAAAACGAAAATGAACTCTTGTAACTAAAAATAAACGATAAATAGTAAAAATGCTTTAACAATGCTTAAACACGAAAAGCAACTCTTATAAAGGTAATGGTAACTATAAGTAAAAGTAGATATATTGTTTTCTATTTAACGTTAAACAATCTTAAATTGTGGTGCAAAAAAATTAATTGTTCGCCTTTTTCTGGTTTGAGACGGTTTCTCTTTTCTTCGAAAACGTTTCCAGCCTCTGAGAATAGTCGCTCACTGTAGACACTGCTAGCTGGAGTACATAAATACTTTTTTGCAATTTTTTGAAGAAGAGGAAATTTTTCTGGTTCTTTTTCCACCAGATAAAAGGCGATTCTTTTCTGTTAATAATTGGTTCGTCTTTGTAGGTGCTTAGTTCCTTTTTAATTTCATCTATTGGGGTACTACTACTAGTTGCACTTTTATTGTTGGAAGACTCTGCAATTTCAGTGAAACAGTCCCATATAGATTTATGGGCATTTAATTTTCGTAATTTTGCTTTTGGCTGTCGTACTTCCGCTAATGGCAACTTGTCCTCTTCGCTACTGGCATCTTTGGTATTTTCCGGAACTGTGTTTACCTCCAAAACATCATTTTTATTGGACTCTATTTCCTCCATTATTTGCTTTTCTATCTCCTTAATGATCGAATTTGTATCTACATCCATATTGTTAAAAAAAGCTGTGTTGAATCTGGGGTCTATAAAAGTCGGAACTAAGAAGTTTTTATTGGATTTTAATTCTTTAAATCTGTCACTTAAATTGTCAATTATTACATCTTTAGTTGAACCCACTCCAAAAAGTAAATCATTTTTAGATGTACTTAAAAATCTTTGGATGGTAGCTACGGTTGGGATAACTTCACTTAATAATGCTTCATTCGAACTTATGTTCTTAGTAACTTCCTCAAATGGTTGTAGTAAATTAAGAACAGTTTCCATTAGATTCCATTGATTTGGCGTAGGTGATGTAAGTGCCTCATTATCACTCAAGTATAAAGCCACTGCCATTTTTTGAGAAAATAAACGTTGAAGCATATAATATGTCGAATTCCATCGAGTTGATACGTCCTGTATTAACTTTTGTTTGGGTAATTTAATTTCTTGCTGAATATTATGAAATTTAAAATATGCTTGTGGAGAGTGATTGAAATGCGTGACAATTCGTCTACTTACAGCTATCATATCTGTAACTGCCCGCTGAGTTAATATTGAATCTTCTATTACAAGTTGAAGGGTGTGAATAAAACAACCTTCACTTTGAGCTTCTCTGGCACTTTTTTTTATATTAGGCCCATTATCTCTTATTAATAGCAAAATTTTATTATGGGCAATTTTCCAATCTGCCAACATTTCTTTTAAAATCATTCCAATGCTTTCCCCTGTATGACTTCCTACAAATTGTTTTGTATTTAGTACGGCATGCTTAAGAACAAATTCTTCGTCTACCCAATGGGCAGTACAACTAATAAAACTTTTCTTGGTAATCTCGCATGTCCACAGATCAGATGTCAAAGATATTATAGTAGTAGCTTGTATATGGGAAAAAATAATATCCCTGCATTTTTGATACAACTTAGGTATAACTGTTTCTGAAAAACATACCCTCCCAGGTATATTATACTTGGGTTGTACTATATTTAAAAGGTTAACAAAACCTAAGTCGGCAACCATCGAAAATGGCTGGTTGTCTAAATCAATCATTTCTCCGATTGCTTCTGTAATTTTAATCGATTTTGCATCACTTGCACCCGACTTGGCCAATTTCAGTATCAGTTATTGTTAATTGTTTTTCTGTTGCGATTTTCTGAGAAGCACTTTCACTGGCATTTTGTTTTTCTTCCTGAAGTTTCTTATATTCTTCGGCATGTTTATATTTTAAATGATTAAAAAGTGGAGTTGTTGAAGCTTGTTTTCCTGTTCCACCTCTTGATATTAGATCGCTGTAAATGGAGCAAGCAGCTTTGGTTTCGTCAGTTGAAATAATTTCAAAAAATGTCCAGACTCGACTTTTACTCATTTTGTGTTATCCCGTTGTTACTATTAACTGATAATTATTGCTCTTATTTATTTAACAAATTGAGTATTATTTATAATACATAAATAATTTTAGGTTATGTTTGGTAATCATCAGTAGTTCACTTCTATCATGTAGCGAATCTAATTTTGCATGAAATAGCCATCAAATTTTAAACACAAGCACAATAACACAGAACACAGCTTCACTCTTCTTCAAGAATAGCTAACTCCGGAGATGGTATGATCAAACCTGTTTAGAAACTGAAAAAGGTGGGGAGCGCACAATTACATCTACTATTCGGTCAATTATCCGGCTTTAGTATCCGGCGCATAGCTATCCGGCTATAATTTTTAAAAAAATGGGTATCCTGCCGGATATTTGTTATTCGGCAACTCAATTCGGCCGAATATCCGTTATACGGCTTTTAAAAAAAAACACCATCCGTGACATCCTTACAATCTTTTGATGAATCCTAAAGGAATATGTATTTCATTTTTCTGTAAACTTCTGTCTATTAAGTTATGCATAGAATCAACTTCCTGGACACAACTGTGTCCAGGCTCTTGAAACTTTTGTTCAATGGTCACTAAATCGGTGTCCGAAGAATTATTCAAAAAATCCATTAAAGCCAAGGACATTAACGAATTCTTGTTCTGGGGAACGCAACTATCAGACCCCAAGATTACCTCTGTGATGTTTTTCTTGTTAGCCAGTCTTTTTCAAAACTGCAACTGTGCAGATGCTATATCATTACCTGATCTGCCACGTATTGCCTCATGCCATAGTACGCAATACCCTTGGCAGTTTTGTATGACGTTAGCAGTCAAATTAAATATATTCAGTTTTTGATAGTAATAAGCTTTTGATACGTTAGTCTGTGGAGAGTTTATGACACGCTGCATATCAAAGGCAATGATTAACTTTTCTTTATTGTTGTTCTCCTTGTCCTTATTTTTCTCTGCTCTTGCTGCTTCCTTTTTGTTTTGGTGTGTAGTAAATTTTAAGTTCTTTTAGCTGATTTTTGTGTTCAGTACACAAATCACACTGGTCCTTTTTAGGCACGTAAAAAGCAATATTGAAGTTTTCATTAAATATTTTTCTGTAGAGCCAAATTTTAACAGGTGCTCTATTCTTCTCTTGGCAACACTGTAGAAATAATTTATACATCTTAGTTAAACTAAGGCCAAATTCCAAATACTCTTTCTTTGTATTTTTAACGGCAATAATGCGCTGGCATGCGTGGAAATTGATTTATATGTTGTTGAACAAAGTCCCTAGAGTTAACAGTAATTTTTATTGTAGTTTTTTTTCCTCTCAAACCTTGTTTAGGTGTTCCACTTATGCCGGATTTTTTGTTTTTGTGGAAATAGTGTACTCGCTTTGAGCTAATTTAAATAGAAATCTCTACAAACTCTCACCGCTTTCCCATCAATATGGAAAGAATACAAAAAGCTGTATTTCCTGGGTCTGGCGGAACCCTGGTTTTCTTTTCTAACCTTCTGTTTCCCGATTCTTCGTGTGGTTTTGTCATAAAAGTTATATTTTTCACTGTCAGTTAGTTTCCAAAATTCCTCGTGTAATTGCTGAGCCACGAGCCACATTTTCCTTTATCTTTTGCGAACAATCAAAAGAACATTTTGTGCAATGTTTAACACGTTGACCTCGGCTTGGCATCAATATAGTGCCTCACCCTCATGGTCCCGTCGGACGGCGAGGCCTTCACCGGTGTCTCACTACATTAGTTGAGTAAACCGGCGTGTACAACGTTGAATATATGGAATATCAAATACAGCCATCCAGGGGACCACTTATGCACTTGGGTCAGAATTTTTAAATTTTTTGCTTAGTAAAAGAAAATTACTGCAAATCGTTTATTTTATTTAAGAAAACTGGCTAAAAAATTTTTTTTTTTGTATTTTCTAAACACTAAAAGAGCAGATTACAAAATAATATCTATACTCAAGTTATATAAAAAAAAACTGGCAATCAAATAATCTTTTTGGTACTTTGTGCGCACTAAAGAAGAAACTTACAAAATAATATGTATACACAAGCCGTATGACAACAAACTTGTTACAATAGTATATTACAGCCCGAGATGGGAAGTGTTTCATTACTGTCCAGAGATTAGTTAGCTGATTGAGACGCGAAGCGTCGAAATCAGCTATTATCTCAAGACTAAGGAAACTTCCTGTCGAGGTTTGTATACTATTTTATTCGCAACCACTTTATTCTAAACAATAATTGGAAAAATTATTATATTATGATACGATAGGTTGTGCTGCGCATGAATGGGTCAACGAGATTCCCAGTGTCCCTACCTACTCAGCGGTCGGGAAGTAGCGGGCTGAAATGTACGACTTCCCCCACTCAAATGAGGTCAGGAACGTTAACATTACATATATGGTTGCGAATAAAATTATTTTTTTGTTATGTTATGTACACTAAGCAACGTACACAATAATGTTTTTCACAAGCACTACACTGCCACTTTGTGCGAGGACATTTGTTTTGGGCTACCAATCTGCCATGTTCTTCCTTTAGTTGCGCATAGCAAACGGTACAACGGTTTTTCTTATGTTCTTCTAAGATATGTTGTAGATGTTCGTTACCATCATCAGAATCGTGTTGGCTTGGCTTGTCTTGTCCCAAAAGTGATACAGCAAGAAGTTCCTTATACTCCGTTATTTGCTTCTTTCTCTGTGTTACTTCCTTGAACACCAAATAAGAATTTACTAATGAGGATCCAAATATGAGTTCCATTGCTAGCTTTCGGTACCATTTTGTTCCCCTTCTTAGGCAATGGGAATATGCTTTAATTTGATCTGAAAGATCAATGTAAGCTTTAGATTTATTATAACTTACTATAGCTTTTGGTTTTTCAACGTCTTGACCAAGTTGTCTAACTGTGGTCACATCGGCATTATGTGCAGTTATGAGCATCAACACGTCGCGTTTGTCTTTCCATTTTAGCATTACTATACCGGTGCCACTCTCTTTTGCATATACCTCATTCTTTTGTAGTTTTTTTGCCACAACATCTTTACTGTTCAACTTACGGTTTGATCGTAGTGTACCAACAAGATGTGTATTACGTCGTAATAAATCTGAAGCCAAAGACACACTCGTGTAATAATTATCAGTGTAAAGAATGCGACCACTATCCAAAAGTTTTTCCACTAGGTCCATTACTACTGCTGAGGAGGCGCTGGAAATTCCTCGTTTATCCTTTCCGCAATATACGCGCAAATTGTACGTATATCCGCCTTCTGTGCATAATTTATACAATTTCATTCCGAATTTGTGGCGCTTATTTTTTATATACTGCCTGAACTTTAGGCGACCACGGAATGGAACAAGGGTTTCATCAATGCACACTTCAGCTCCTAGAATAAGCACATTTTCAAATCGTTCTATAAGTTTCTCAAGCAATGGCGTAAGCTTGCAAAGTCGGTCACTTGCAAATGATTCGTCTTCATTATTGTTAAAATGCCACATTTTTAACAAATCTTCAAAACGATTCCTCGGCATCATCTTGTTTATATTATTTGAGTACAAAAAATTGGTGCTCCAATACGACCGTAGTTTGGGAAGCTTCATTAGGCCCATCCACAACAGGATGCCAAAAAATTTTTCCATCTCTTCAGCATTTGTGGCTGTCCATTGTTTTACATGACCTTTTGGTTTCTTCTTTACTTTCAGGACCTGCTCTGCATAGATGTTCGTTTGATCTACCATATAATTTATAATGTCATCCGTAATAAAAATTTTGAAGCAATCGTATGGATTTTTGTTTTTGAAGTCATCATAAAATTTTGGGTCTATGCCTACGTTATTTACCATAAAATTGAATTTTTTTAGAGATGAGCCATATACATCGCGCCATACAATATCATCTGCAGAATTATTGTCATCTCCACTATCAGGGTCAGCGGCTGCAATCTGGTCAATAACGTCTTCTATTTCCTGTTCCATCTGTACGTCATGTTTTTAATTTTGAGAAACCAATAATTATAAAATAACCTAGAGTTATGAAAGGATAATTGAAGTAAAGAAACTTACCGTATCATTGCCCTGAATTGGGCTGGCACGTGAAGTTGAAGGTCCTGCTTGTGAATTCTCTATATTTTGAGTCTTTGAATGTTTCTGATTTGAATGGTTTCGCTTAGTTGAAGGTCCGGCTTGTGGTTCAGCTCTGGCAACACATTTTGCACGCTTTGTTGGCTTTTCTTCTTCATCAGAAGATTGAACAGTTTCGTCAACACCGGGTGTATATTCATCTGATAGGTAAACGTTGCTAAATTCACTTCCACGGCCGTCTTCACCGGACATAAATTCATCCCACAATTTTTGCAGATCGTTCTGCTGTTGCTCGTAATCGCCCATTTTCACCATCACAACACTCCGCAGTTCAATGAACTACTGATGAGATATACGTTATGCGCAGCAGTAACTGCGCATACACAAGCAAGAACTTGTTAAAACATGCGAGACATCACATTAGCGTCACGTCGTCTGAGGAAAAAAAGTGTGTTCCCACACGGCAAGACGTAAATGTGATGCCTCACAATGTAACGATAAAAAAAAATAGTTTAAGCATTATTTTGTCAAAACCCTGCTAGCATAACTCATATATGGTACTTACGAGTTAAATTACCGAAAAAAAAACTTTGGTCCCGGGGACCCCAAATTTTTTGTATACACCGGTGCTCAACGTGTTCAATCGAAATGTGCGATTTGGGTGAGTTTTTTTCTTTTTGTCCGTGTATTCTTTTCCTGTTTGTCACAGGTTCTTACGTTCATTGACTATCCATTCTTCAGTATTTCGCTTTCTTTTACGAGATAATGTTCTTTCTTCAGGAGCACTGTCGTTGCTTTTGTCACTAAAATTAAAAATAAGGAGTGCAGACCGTTAACTTCTACATAGATAGATTGATACTAACTTACCCACTAAATAATTTGTCACTTCCTTCGGATTGTTGCATTTCTTGCTCATTTACAGCTGAACGGTCAGCTTCAGTTACTTGCATAGCTTGCATATTAGGTATTTAATTTGACAGTTCTTTCCTAGAAAAATCTACGGGTACAAATGCATTACATAAAATTTGGAGATACTTACAAAGAATATAAATTTGTTGAATTGGGAGTAAAAGTTTTCATTTCAATTTGTAAACAAGTTTTGTTTTAATTGAAACAAAACCTTGTGGCCATATATAGTATTTTACACAGCAAACTGTATTTTTTCCACGACCGGGAGTAGAAGTCCGTTTCTATAGCATCAAAATTGTGACAGAAGTAGAACATTTGCTCCCTAGAGACTAAATAAGACAAACATTTCCCTAGGGAGTTTTCATTATGACTGACATAACAATTATGCCAAATTCGAGGTTATCAGGTTAGGTTTTTGCGTCAGTTTTGACACAAACTGACGCAAAACCTAACCTGCTAATCTCGAATTTGACATAATTGTGAGCTCTTGTCATAATGACTTACAGTGCCACCAACTTTAAAATATACTATCTTTTATTATGTTAACAGATTGTCTGCTCTGGGTGCCTATCGCCACTGCTTCGTAGACAGATCACGTGCAGCTACGTCTGCATTCAGTTGATAATTAGTTTTCGTCTTAATTACCCCAGGTTGGCTCGAAGCACGTCACACTGTAAGCATAAGCCTTATTTGATCTAGTATTGTGCTCTCTTTGCACTGTATTGAGAACATTCTGTCCTTCTTACCTTTATTTAAAAAGTTCATAGAACTGGACTTATTCAATTATACTGACATGTAAATTTATTTAATACGCATGTAATAAACCCTTTGGTGATAGATTTGTTGAATTATTTATTGGCTTTACTTTGCACCAACCTCTTAATTTATGCTAATTGATATTTCTGTGACTCTTAATTTACGAATTGAGCTCTGCCTTATTGCCATTTATTCTGAAGTAATTCCATTTAATATCGGCAATGCTTTACCAATGTAGTTATGAATTAAAATTTCTGATGTAACTTCTTCCAGTTGCCTGACTTACCCCAGCTCTGTGCTTTATTGACTTGTTTTATTTATCTATGCTGCAAGTAGAGTTGAGTAACGGGCTAAATACCATCTAAGTATATGTCCCCCTACAAGACAACACAAAATCATCCTTAAATGAAAAATCAAAATCAAGAATATCTATCGACCTTCTCCTTTAAATACACCAAGCTTACCACTTCCGACACGGATAATTGCAACTTCATTTTCATCCATTCTTTGAATTTCTGGTACTATTTGTCATACAATTCTTTCGAAGTCCTAGGAATCAAACTTTCTAAAGCTTCTGTAGCGCCTTTACTTGTCTCAGCCGTAATTTCAATTTTTTTGGCGATTTTTGCGTTTTGGGCTTTGACTCGTCTATGTAACTGACATTTAAATAACAAAATTATATTGTTTTTCAGAAACAACGGGGTAATACCCATGATCTTAGCTTCTTAGCAAGGCATGATACGGACCTGTGATTGCGACAAGAAAATTGGAACTTTTTTAATCTTTTTATTTTAAAAATTTATGAATGTACCTATAAGAGAAAATGTTGTATTGTACACGTAAAGAAAAGTTGGCATTATCTGCTCGTGATTCCTTTCTAAACTCGTGCTACGCACTTATTTCAGAAACACTCACAGATAATGAACAACTTTTCTTTACTTGAATAATAGACTACTATTTTCATGTTTTAATTAAGCAAATTAAGAAAAATTATATTGTTCCTAGAAAGAAAATTTTGTTTCTGTGTTAATAAGTTGCCCCAGATTCACTAGCTCAGTTTCCTGAATGTTCTAAATTTTGTTCTCTACTGCACCCAAAATTTTATACATATAGCATTGTGAGCAATATAGACTTAACCCTCTGTTCTTGATGCCGTTCGAAATAAATAAAAATAAATACCAAAAAATTTGCAATGTGATTTCGACCAATGGAAACAGCATTAGTTTTTGTTGCTATGATTATTACTGCCAAAAAGTAGAAGGTACTAGTACGAAAAAATGGTTGTTTTCGACTGCTAAACACTGCCGAAATCGATGCAGTAGAACAAGAATAAATATATGATCAAAAAGTTTTTGGATCACGGTTGCTGTCGAATTTAAAAATCATCATAGTGTAATATCAATAGTTCATGCCAAATTGTCGATAATTTTGTCGAGTGCAGTATCAATTTAGTATACAAGAGGGGTATTACTTCGACACGAAGTGTACGAAGTATTGAAATTCCCTCATATCGAAAACCACTCTGAGTCAAATATCTCTAAAATTCGAGCCAGCCGACTAATGAACCCACTACATCAAATCTCCGTCTCGGCGGTGCGGATCTTTTGATGAAGATCCCAGCCCACTAGATCAATTGGGGGGTGCCTAAACGTGCTGTGCGGGGGATGTATGTTCGTATGTGTACACGATTCCGGTCGCCAGGAACCTTCCTGAAGTCTTGGATCGTTTTCATACGATAGGTCCTCCGAAAATGAAGGCAACATCAACTTTTGAGCTATGGTCGTCGGCAAAAAAAATTTTTTTTTTTTTTTGATAAATACCTGGTTCATAGCATTTCATTGTATTAGCAAAACGGAGTGGTGCTGAGTATCGAAGTATTCTTGGAAAGCACGGAAGGGCGCTTTTCTTGGGTGGGGGGTACCGTATATTTTTGCAGACTATTTTCCAAACAAAAGTTAACAGGGTGTTCTTTCCTCACTAATTTGGCAGTGGTTTTGTTAGATAGTTGGTAGAGACAAGGGGAATCTCGTTAATCTATTCATTCGCGTCACTAATTAGATAACGAGGCATTTGCACTAGTGCAAATTATCGAAAATTTGCATTATTGCAAAATTATCGCATAATTGGGATCTGATTGGATGAATCTTAGATATTTAAAAGATTTGTGGTTTAAAGTGTGTGTGGGAAATAGTCTATGAAATTATTTCTATTATTTTTATCTACTTTGCGTTCGTACTGAGTACTTGCGTATCGTAATAGACAAAAAGCGATA
>CALNHX010007547.1:0-72565 GCA_940337035.1 Agriotes lineatus
AGGCATTTAGGCATTTAAGCATTTTAACCATTTAGGCATTTAGTCATTTAACCATTTAGGCATTTTGGTATTTAGGCATTTACGCACTTATACTTTTATACATTTAAGCATTTAGGCATTTAGACACTTAAGCATTTATATATTTATTCATTTAGATATTTAGGCATTTATGCATTAGGCATTTAACCATTTAGGCATTTAGGCATTTAGGCATTTACGCAGTTAGGCATTTAGGCATTTAGGCATTTAGACATTTAGGCATTTATACACTTAACCATTTAGGCATTTAGGCATTTAGGCATTTACGCATGTAACCTTTTAGGCATATAGGCATTTAGGCATTTAGGCATTTACGCAGATAGGCATTTAGGCATTTAGGCACATAGACTTTTAGGCATTTATACATTTATACATTTAGGCATTTAACCATTTAGGCATTTACGCAGTTAGTCATTTAGGGATTAGGGCATTTAGACATTTAGGCATTTATACATTTAACCATTTAGGCATTTAGACGTTTAGGCATTTACGCATTTATACTTTTATACATTTAGGCATTTAGGCATTTAGGCACTTAGGCTTTATACATTTATTCATTTAGGAATTTAGGAATTTAGGCATTTACGCAGTTAGGCATCTAGGCATTTAGGCATTTAGACATTTAGGCATTTATACATATAACCATTTAGGCATTTAGGCATTTAGGCATTTAGGAATTTAACCATTTAGGCATTTTGGTATTTAGGCATTTACGCATTTATACTTTTATACATTTAGGCATTTAGGCATTTAGACACTTAGGCACTTATACATTTATTTATTTAGGCATTTACGCATTTAGACACGTAGGCTCTCATCCGTTTAGGCATTTAGGCATTTAAGCATTTAACCATTTAGGCATTTAGGCATTTAGGCATTTACGCAGTTAGGCATTTAGGCATTTAGGCATTTAGACATTTAGGCATTTATACATTTAACCATTCAAGCATTTAGGCATTTAGGCATTGAGGCATTTAACCATTTAGGCATTTAGGCGTTTAGGCATTTACGCAGTTAGGCATTTAGGCATTTAGGCATTTAGACATTTAGGCATTTATACATTTGACCATTTAGGCATTTAGGTATTTAGGCATCTAACCATTTAGGCATTTAGACATTTAGGCATTTAGGCATTTAACCATTTGGGCATTTAGGCATTTAGGCATTTACGCAGTTAGGCATTTAGGCATTTAGGCATTTAACTATTTAGGTATTTAGACACGTAGGCTCTCATCCGTTTAGGCATTTAGTCATTTACGCAATTACGCATTAAGCATTTAAGTATTTAGACATTTATACATTTAGGCATTTAACCATTTAGGCATCTATACTTTTATACATTTAGGCATTTAGGCATTTAGACACTTAGTCATTTAGGCATTTAGACATTTAGGCATTTAGGCATTTAACCATTTGGGCATTTAGGCATTTACGCAGTTAGGCATTTAGGTATTTAGGCATTTACGCAATTACGCATTAAACATTTAAGCATTTAGACATTTATACATTTAGGCATTTAACCATTTAGGCATTTAGGCATTTAGGCATTTACGCAATTACGCATTAAGCATTTAAGTATTTAGACATTTATACATTTAGGCATTTAACCATTTAGGCATTTAGGCATTTAGGCATTTACGCAATTACGCATTAAGCATTTAAGTATTTAGACATTTATACATTTAGGCATTTAACCATTTTGGCATTTAGGCATTTAGGCATTTACGCATTTATTCTTTTATACATTTAGGCATTTAGGCATTTAGGCACTTAGGCATTTATACATTTAACCATGTAGGCATTTAGGCATTTAAGCATTTATACTTTTATACATTTAGGCATTTAGGCATTTAGGCACTTAGGCATTTATACTTTTATTCATTTAGGCATTTAGGCATTTAGGCATTTACGTAGTTAGGCATTTAGGCATTTAGGCATTTAGGTGTTTAGGCATTTACGCAATTACGCATTAAGCATTTAAGCATTTAGACATTTTACATTTAGGCATTTAACCATTTAGGCATTTACGCAGTTAGGCTTTTAGGGATTTAGGCATTTAGACACTTAGGCATTTATACATTTAACCATTTAGGCATTTAGGCATTTAGGCGTTTAGGCATTTACGCAGTTAGGCATTTAGGCATTTATACATTTAACCATTTAGGCATTTAGGCATTTAGGCATTTAGGCATTTAACCATTTAGGCATTTAGACATTTAGGCATTTATATACTTAACCATTTAGGCAATTAGGCATTTAGGCATTTACGCATTTAACCTTTTAGGCATTTAGGCATTTAGGCATTTAGGTATTTACGCAGATAGGCATTTAGGCATTTATTCACATAGACATTTAGGCATTTATACATTTAACCATTTAGGCATTTAGGCATTTACGCATTTACGCAATTACGCATTAAGCATTTAAGCATTTAGACCTTTATACATTTAGGCATTTAACTATTTAGGCATTTAAGCATTTATACTTTAATACATTTAGGCATTTAGACACTTAGGCATTTATACATTTATTCATATAGGCAATTAGTCATTTAGACACGTAGGCTCTCATCCCTTTAGGCATTTAGGCATTTAGGCATTTAGGCATTTAACCATTTAGGCATTTAGGCATTTAGGCATTTACGCAGTTAGGCATTTAGGCATTTAGACATTTAGGCATTTATACATTTATTCATTTAGGCAATTAGGCATTTAGACACGTAGGCTCTCATCCGTTTAGGCATTTTGACATTTAAGAATTTATACATTTATTTATTTAGGCAATTAGGCATTTAGAGACGTAGGCTCTCATCCGTTTAGGCATTTAGATATTTAAGCATTTAGGCATTTTACCATTTAGAAATTTAGGCATTTAGGCATTTAAGCAGCTAGGCATTTAGGCATTTAGGCATTTAGACATTTAGGCATTTATACATTTAACCATTTAGGCATTTTGGTATTTAGGCATTTACGCATTTATACTTTTATACATTTAGGCATTTAGGCATTTAGACACTTATTCACTTATACATTTATTTATTTAGGCATTTAGGCATTTAGACACGTAGGCTCTCATCCGTTTAGGCATTTAGGCATTTAAGCATTTAACCATTTAGGCATTTAGGCATTTAGGCATTTACGCAGTTAGGCATTTGGGCATTTAGGCATCAAACATTTAGGCATTTATACATGTAACCATTTAGGCATTTAGGCATTTAGTCATTTTACCATTTAGGCATTTAGGCGTTTAGGCATTTACGCAGTTAGGCATTTAGGCATTTAGGCATTTAGACATTTAGCCATTTATACATTTGACCATTTAGGCATTTAGGTATTTAGGCATTTACGCAATTACGCATTAAGCATTTGAGTATTTAGACATTTATACATTTAGGCATTTAACTATTTAGGCATTTAGGCATTTAGACACTTAGGCATTTATACATTTATTCATTTAGGCAATCAGGCATTTAGACACGAAAGCTCTCATCCGCTTAGGCATTTAGGCATTTAGGCATTTAACCATTTAGGCATTTAGGCACTTATACATTTAACCATTTAGGCATTTAGGCATTTAGGCATTTAGGCATTTAACCATTTAGGCATTTAGACATTTAGGCATTTATACACTTAACCATTTAGGCAATTAGGCATTTAGGCATTTACGCATTTAACCTTTTAGACATTTAGGCATTTATACATTTAACCATTTAGGCATTTAGGCATTTAGGCATTTACGCAATTACGCATTAAGCATTTAAGCATTTAGAACTTTATACATTTAGGCATTTAACTATTTAGGCATTTAAGCATTTATACTTTAATACATTTAGGCATTTAGACACTTAGGCATTTATACATTTATTCATATAGGCAATTAGTCATTTAGACACGTAGGCTCTCATCCCTTTAGGCATTTAGGCATTTAGGCATTTAGGCATTTAACCATTTAGGCATTTAGACATTTAGGCATATATACATTTATTCATTTAGGCAATTAGGCATTTAGACACGTAGGCTCTCATCCGTTTAGGCATTTTGACATTTAAGAATTTGTACATTTATTTATTTAGGCAATTAGGCATTTAGAGACGTAGGCTCTCATCCGTTTAGGCATTTTGACATTTAAGCATTTATACATTTATTTATTTAGGCAATTAGGCATTTAGAGACGTAGGCTCTCATCCGTTTAGGCATTTAGACATTTAAGCATTTAGGCATTTTACCATTTAGAAATTTAGGCATTTAGGCATTTACGCAGTTAGGCATTTAGGCATTTAGGCATTTAGACATTTAGGCATTTATACATTTAACCATTTAGGCATTTAGGCATTTAGGCATTTACACATTTATACTTTTATAAATTTAGGCATTTAAGCATTTAGACACTTAGGCATTTATACATTTATTCATTTAATCATTTAGGCATTTAGGCATTTACGCAGATAGGCATTTAGGCATTTAAGCATTTAGACATTTAGGCATTTATACATATAACCATTTAGGCATTTATTCATTTAGGCATTTAGTCATTTAACCATTTAGGCATTTTGGTATTTAGGCATTTACGCACTTATACTTTTATACATTTAAGCATTTAGGCATTTAGACACTTAAGCATTTATATATTTATTCATTTAGATATTTAGGCATTTAGGCATTAGGCATTTAACCATTTAGGCATTTAGGCATTTAGGCATTTACGCAGTTAGGCATTTAGGCATTTAGGCATTTAGACATTTAGGCATTTATACACTTAACCATTTAGGCATTTAGGCATTTAGGCATTTACGCATTTAACCTTTTAGGCATTTAGGCATTTAGGCATTTAGGCATTTACGCAGATAGGCATTTAGGCATTTAGGCACATAGACATTTAGGCATTTATACATTTATACATTTAGGCATTTAACCATTTAGGCATTTACGCAGTTAGTCATTTAGGAATTTAGGCATTTAGACATTTAGGCATTTATACATTTAACCATTTAGGCATTTAGGCATTTAGGCATTTACGCAATTACGCATTAAGCATTTAAGCATTTAGACATTTATACATTTAGGCATTTAACTATTTAGGCATTTAAGCATTTATACTTTAATACATTTAGGCATTTAGACACTTAGGCATTTATACATTTATTCATATAGGCAATTAGTCATTTAGACACGTAGGCTCTCATCCCTTTAGGCATTTAGGCATTTAGGCATTTAGGCATTTAACCATTTAGGCATTTAGGCATTTAGGCATTTACGCAGTTAGGCATTTAGGCATTTAGGCATTTAGACATTTAGGCATTTATACATTTATTCATTTAGGCAATTAGGCATTTAGACACGTAGGCTCTCATCCGTTTAGGCATTTTAACATTTAAGAATTTATACATTTATTTATGTAGGCAATTAGGCATTTAGAGACGTAGGCTCTCATCCGTTTAGGCATTTAGACATTTAAGCATTTAGGCATTTTACCATTTAGAAATTTAGGCATTTAGGCATTTACGCAGTTAGGCATTTAAGCATTTAGGCATTTAGACATTTAGGCATTTATACATTTAACCATTTAGGCATTTAGGCATTTAGGCATTTACACATTTATACTTTTATAAATTTAGGCATTTAAGCATTTAGACACTTAGGCATTTATACATTTATTCATTTAATCATTTAGGCTTTTAGGCATTTACGCAGATAGGCATTTAGGCATTTAAGCATTTAGACATTTAGGCATTTATACATATAACCATTTAGGCATTTATTCATTTAGGCATTTAGTCATTTAACCATTTAGGCATTTTGGTATTTAGGCATTTACGCACTTATACTTTTATACATTTAAGCATTTAGGCATTTAGACACTTAAGCATTTATATATTTATTCATTTAGATATTTAGGCATTTATGCATTAGGCATTTAACCATTTAGGCATTTAGGCATTTAGGCATTTACGCAGTTAGGCATTTAGGCATTTAGGCATTTAGACATTTAGGCATTTATACACTTAACCATTTAGGCATTTAGGCATTTAGGCATTTACGCATTTAACCTTTTAGGCATATAGGCATTTAGGCATTTAGGCATTTACGCAGATAGGCATTTAGGCATTTAGGCACATAGACATTTAGGCATTTATACATTTATACATTTAGGCATTTAACCATTTAGGCATTTACGCAGTTAGTCATTTAGGGATTTAGGCATTTAGACATTTAGGCATTTATACATTTAACCATTTAGGCATTTAGACATTTAGGCATTTACGCATTTATACTTTTATACATTTAGGCATTTAGGCATTTAGGCACTTAGGCTTTATACATTTATTCATTTAGGAATTTAGGAATTTAGGCATTTACGCAGTTAGGCATCTAGGCATTTAGGCATTGAGACATTTAGGCATTTATACATATAACCATTTAGGCATTTAGGCATTTAGGCATTAAGGAATTTAACCATTTAGGCATTTTGGTATTTAGGCATTTACGCATTTATACTTTTATACATTTAGGCATTTAGGCATTTAGACACTTAGGCACTTATACATTTATTTATTTAGGCATTTACGCATTTAGACACGTAGGCTCTCATCCGTTTAGGCATTTAGGCATTTAATCATTTAACCATTTAGGCATTTAGGCATTTAGGCATTTACGCAGTTGGGCATTTAGGCATTTAGGCATTTAGACATTTAGGCATTTATACATTTAACCATTTAAGCATTTAGGCATTTAGGCATTGAGGCATTTAACCATTTAGGCATTTAGGCGTTTAGGCATTTACCCAGTTAGGCATTTAGGCATTTAGACATTTAGGCATTTATACATTTATTCATTTAATCATTTAGGCATTTAGGCATTTACGCAGATAGGCATTTAGGCATTTAAGCATTTAGACATTTAGGCATTTATACATATAACCATTTAGGCATTTATTCATTTAGGCATTTAGTCATTTAACCATTTAGGCATTTTGGTATTTAGGCATTTACGCACTTATACTTTTATACATTTAAGCATTTAGGCATTTAGACACTTAAGCATTTATATATTTATTCATTTAGATATTTAGGCATTTAGGCATTAGGCATTTAACCATTTAGGCATTTAGGCATTTAGGCATTTACGCAGTTAGGCATTTAGGCATTTAGGCATTTAGACATTTAGGCATTTATACACTTAACCATTTAGGCATTTAGGCATTTAGGCATTTACGCATTTAACCTTTTAGGCATTTAGGCATTTAGGCATTTAGGCATTTACGCAGATAGGCATTTAGGCATTTAGGCACATAGACATTTAGGCATTTATACATTTATACATTTAGGCATTTAACCATTTAGGCATTTACGCAGTTAGTCATTTAGGAATTTAGGCATTTAGACATTTAGGCATTTATACATTTAACCATTTAGGCATTTAGGCATTTAGGCATTTACGCAATTACGCATTAAGCATTTAAGCATTTAGACATTTATACATTTAGGCATTTAACTATTTAGGCATTTAAGCATTTATACTTTAATACATTTAGGCATTTAGACACTTAGGCATTTATACATTTATTCATATAGGCAATTAGTCATTTAGACACGTAGGCTCTCATCCCTTTAGGCATTTAGGCATTTAGGCATTTAGGCATTTAACCATTTAGGCATTTAGGCATTTAGGCATTTACGCAGTTAGGCATTTAGGCATTTAGGCATTTAGACATTTAGGCATTTATACATTTATTCATTTAGGCAATTAGGCATTTAGACACGTAGGCTCTCATCCGTTTAGGCATTTTAACATTTAAGAATTTATACATTTATTTATGTAGGCAATTAGGCATTTAGAGACGTAGGCTCTCATCCGTTTAGGCATTTAGACATTTAAGCATTTAGGCATTTTACCATTTAGAAATTTAGGCATTTAGGCATTTACGCAGTTAGGCATTTAAGCATTTAGGCATTTAGACATTTAGGCATTTATACATTTAACCATTTAGGCATTTAGGCATTTAGGCATTTACACATTTATACTTTTATAAATTTAGGCATTTAAGCATTTAGACACTTAGGCATTTATACATTTATTCATTTAATCATTTAGGCATTTAGGCATTTACGCAGATAGGCATTTAGGCATTTAAGCATTTAGACATTTAGGCATTTATACATATAACCATTTAGGCATTTATTCATTTAGGCATTTAGTCATTTAACCATTTAGGCATTTTGGTATTTAGGCATTTATGCACTTATACTTTTATACATTTAAGCATTTAGGCATTTAGACACTTAAGCATTTATATATTTATTCATTTAGATATTTAGGCATTTATGCATTAGGCATTTAACCATTTAGGCATTTAGGCATTTAGGCATTTACGCAGTTAGGCATTTAGGCATTTAGGCATTTAGACATTTAGGCATTTATACACTTAACCATTTAGGCATTTAGGCATTTAGGCATTTACGCATTTAACCTTTTAGGCATATAGGCATTTAGGCATTTAGGCATTTACGCAGATAGGCATTTAGGCATTTAGGCACATAGACATTTAGGCATTTATACATTTATACATTTAGGCATTTAACCATTTAGGCATTTACGCAGTTAGTCATTTAGGGATTTAGGCATTTAGACATTTAGGCATTTATACATTTAACCATTTAGGCATTTAGACATTTAGGCATTTACGCATTTATACTTTTATACATTTAGGCATTTAGGCATTTAGGCACTTAGGCTTTATACATTTATTCATTTAGGAATTTAGGAATTTAGGCATTTACGCAGTTAGGCATCTAGGCATTTAGGCATTTAGACATTTAGGCATTTATACATATAACCATTTAGGCATTTAGGCATTTAGGCATTAAGGAATTTAACCATTTAGGCATTTTGGTATTTAGGCATTTACGCATTTATACTTTTATACATTTAGGCATTTAGGCATTTAGACACTTCGGCACTTATACATTTATTTATTTAGGCATTTACGCATTTAGACACGTAGGCTCTCATCCGTTTAGGCATTTAGGCATTTAAGCATTTAACCATTTAGGCATTTAGGCATTTAGGCATTTACGCAGTTGGGCATTTAGGCATTTAGGCATTTAGACATTTAGGCATTTATACATTTAACCATTTAAGCATTTAGGCATTTAGGCATTGAGGCATTTAACCATTTAGGCATTTAGGCGTTTAGGCATTTACCCAGTTAGGCATTTAGGCATTTAGACATTTAGGCATTTATACATTTGACCATTTAGGCATTTAGGTATTTAGGCATTTACGCAATTACGCATTAAACATTTAAGCATTTAGACATTTATACATTTAGGCATTTAACCATTTAGGCATTTAGGTATTTAGACACGTAGGCTCTCATCCGCTTAGGCATTTAGGCATTTAGGCATTTAGGCATTTAACCATTTAGGCATTTAGGCATTTAGGCATTTATACATCTAACCATTTAGGCATTTAGACATTTAGGCATTTAGGCATTTAACCATTTGGGCATTTAGGCATTTAGGCATTTAACTATTTAGGTATTTAGACACGTAGGCTCTTATCCGTTTAGGCATTTAGTCATTTACGCAATTACGCATTAAGCATTTAAGTATTTAGACATTTATACATTTAGGCATTTAACCATTTAGGCACCTATACTTTTATACATTTAGGCATTTAGGCATTTAGACACTTAGGCATTTATACATATAACCATTTAGGCATTTATTCATTTAGGCATTTAGTCATTTAACCATTTAGGCATTTTGGTATTTAGGCATTTACGCACTTATACTTTTATACATTTAAGCATTTAGGCATTTAGACACTTAAGCATTTATATATTTATTCATTTAGATATTTAGGCATTTATGCATTAGGCATTTAACCATTTAGGCATTTAGGCATTTACGCAGTTAGGCATTTAGGCATTTAGGCATTTAGACATTTAGGCATTTATACACTTAACCATTTAGGCATTTAGGCATTTAGGCATTTACGCATTTAACCTTTTAGGCATATAGGCATTTAGGCATTTAGGCATTTACGCAGATAGGCATTTAGGCATTTAGGCACATAGACATTTAGGCATTTATACATTTATACATTTAGGCATTTAACCATTTAGGCATTTACGCTGTTAGTCATTTAGGGATTTAGGCATTTAGACATTTAGGCATTTATACATTTAACCATTTAGGCATTTAGACATTTAGGCATTTACGCATTTATACTTTTATACATTTAGGCATTTAGGCATTTAGGCACTTAGGCTTTATACATTTATTCATTTAGGAATTTAGGAATTTAGGCATTTACGCAGTTAGGCATCTAGGCATTTAGGCATTTAGACATTTAGGCATTTATACATATAACCATTTAGGCATTTAGGCATTTAGGCATTAAGGAATTTAACCATTTAGGCATTTTGGTATTTAGGCATTTACGCATTTATACTTTTATACATTTAGGCATTTAGGCATTTAGACACTTAGGCACTTATACATTTATTTATTTAGGCATTCACGCATTTAGACACGTAGGCTCTCATCCGTTTAGGCATTTAGGCATTTAAGCATTTAACCATTTAGGCATTTAGGCATTTACGCAGTTGGGCATTTAGGCATTTAGGTATTTAGACATTTAGGCATTTATACATTTAACCATTTAAGCATTTAGGCATTTAGGCATTGAGGCATTTAACCATTTAGGCGTTTAGGCGTTTAGGCATTTACCCAGTTAGGCATTTAGGCATTTAGGCATTTAGACATTTAGGCATTTATACATTTGACCATTTAGGCATTTAGGTATTTAGGCATTTACGCAATTACGCATTAAACATTTAAGCATTTAGACATTTATACATTTAGGCATTTAACCATTTAGGCATTTAGGTATTTAGACACGTAGGCTCTCATCCGCTTAGGCATTTAGGCATTTAGGCATTTAGGCATTTAACCATTTAGGCATTTAGGCATTTAGGCATTTATACATCTAACCATTTAGGCATTTAGACATTTAGGCATTTAGGCATTTAACCATTTGGGCATTTAGGCATTTAGGCATTTACGCAGTTAGGCATTTAGGCATTTAGGCATTTAACTATTTAGGTATTTAGACACGTAGGCTCTTATCCGTTTAGGCATTTAGTCATTTACGCAATTACGCATTAAGCATTTAAGTATTTAGACATTTATACATTTAGGCATTTAACCATTTAGGCATCTATACTTTTATACATTTAGGCATTTAGGCATTTAGACACTTAGTCATTTGTACATTTATTCATTTAGGCAATTAGGCATTTAGACACGTAGGCTCTCATCTGTTTAGGCATTTAGACATTTAGGCATTTAGGCATTTAACCATTTAGGCATTTATACATTTAGGCATTTAGGCATTTAGACATTTAGGCATTTATACATTTAACCATTTAGGCATTTAGTCATTTAGGCATTTACACATTTATACTTTTATACATTTAGGCATCTAAGCATTTAGACACTCCGGCATTTATACATCTATTCATTTAGGCATTTAGGCATTTAGGCATTTACGCAGTTAGGCATTTAGGCATTTAAGCATTTAGACATTTAGGAATTTATACATATAACCATATAGGCATTTAGGCATTTAGGCATTTAACCTTTAGGCATTTTGGTATTTAGGCATTTACACATTTATACTTTTATACATTTAAGCATTTAAGCATTTAGACACTTAGGCATTTATACATTTATTCATTTAGACATTTAGGCATTTAGACAAGTAAACTCTCATCCGTTTAAGCATTTAGGCATTTAGGCATTAGGCATTTAACCATTTAGGCATTTAGACACTTAGGCATTTATACATTTATTCATTTAGACATTTAGGCATTTAGACAAGTAAATTATCATCCGTTTAGGCATTTAGGCATTTAGGCATTAGGCATTTAACCATTTAGGCATTTAGGCATTTAGGCATTTACGCAGTTAGGCATTTAGGCATTTAGGCATTTATACACTTAACCATTTAGGCATTTAGGCATTTAGGCATTTAGGCATTTAACCTTTTAGGCATTTAGGCATTTACGCAGTTAGGCATTTAGGCATTTAGGCACATAGACATTTAGGCATTTATACATTTAACCATTTAGGCATTTAGGTGTTTAGGCATTTACGCAATTATGCATTAAGCATTTAAGCATTTAGACATTTATACATTTAGGCATTTAACCATTTAGGCATTTAGGCATTTAGGCATTTACGCATTTATTCTTTTATACATTTAGGCATTTAGGCATTTAGGCACTTAGGCATTTATACATTTAACCATGTAGGCATTTAGGCATTTAAGCATTTATACTTTTATACATTTAGGCATTTAGGCATTTAGGCACTTAGGCATTTATACTTTTATTCATTTAGGCATTTAGGCATTTAGGCATTTACGTAGTTAGGCATTTAGGCATTTAGGCATTTAGGTGTTTAGGCATTTACGCAATTACGCATTAAGCATTTAAGCATTTAGACATTTTACATTTAGGCATTTAACCATTTAGGCATTTACGCAGTTAGGCTTTTAGGCATTTAGGCATTTAGGCACTTAGGCATTTATACTTTTATTCATTTAGGCATTTAGGCATTTAGGCATTTACGTAGTTAGGCATTTAGGCATTTAGGCATTTAGGTGTTTAGGCATTTACGCAATTACGCATTAAGCATTTAAGCATTTAGACATTTTACATTTAACCATTTAGGCATTTAGGCATTTAGGCATTTACGCATTTATACTTTTATACATTTATTCATTTAGGCATTTAGGCATTTACGCAGTTAGGCATTTAGGCATTTAGGCATTTAGACATTTAGGCATTTATACATATAGCCATTTAGGCATTTAGGCATTTAGGCATTTAGAAATTTAACCATTTAGGCATTTTGGTATTTAGGCATTTACGCATTTATACTTTTATACATTTAGGCATTTAGGCATTTAGACACTTATTCACTTATACATTTATTTATTTAGGCATTTAGGCATTTAGACACGTAGGCTCTCTTCCGTTTAGGGATTTAGGCATTTAAGCATTTAACCATTTAGGCATTTAGGCATTTAGGCATTTACGCAGTTAGGCATTTGGGCATTTAGGCATTAAACATTTAGGCATTCATACATGTAACCATTTAGGCATTTAGGCATTTAGTCATTTTACCATTTAGGCATTTAGGCGTTTAGGCATTTACGCAGTTAGGCATTTAGGCATTTAGGCATTTAGACATTTAGCCATTTATACATTTGACCATTTAGGCATTTAGGTATTTAGGCATTTACGCAATTACGCATTAAGCATTTGAGCATTTAGACATTTATACATTTAGGCATTTAACTATTTAGGCATTTAGGCATTTAGACACTTAGGCATTTATACATTTATTCATTTAGGCAATCAGGAATTTAGACTCGAAAGCTCTCATCCGCTTAGGCATTTAGGCATTTAGGCATTTAGGCATTTAACCATTTAGGCATTTAGGCATTTAGGCACTTATACATTTAACCATTTAGGCATTTAGGCATTTAGGCATTTAGGCATTTAACCATTTAGGCATTTAGACATTTAGGCATTTATATACTTAACCATTTAGGCAATTAGGCATTTAGGCATTTACGCATTTAACCTTTTAGGCATTTAGGCATTTAGGCATTTAGGTATTTACGCAGATAGGCATTTAGGCATTTATTCACATAGACATTTAGGCATTTATACATTTATACATTTAGGCATTTAACCATTTAGGCATTTACGCAGTTAATCATTGAGGGATTTAGGCATTTAGACATTTAGGCATTTATACATTTAACCATTTAGGCATTTAGGCATTTACGCATTTACGCAATTACGCATTAAGCATTTAAGCATTTATACCTTTATACATTTAGGCATTTAACTATTTAGGCATTTAAGCATTTATACTTTAATACATTTAGGCATTTAGACACTTAGGCATTTATACATTTATTCATATAGGCAATTAGTCATTTAGACACGTAGGCTCTCATCCCTTTAGGCATTTAGGCATTTAGGCATTTAGGCATTTAACCATTTAGGCATTTAGGCATTTAGGCATTTACGCAGTTAGGCATTTAGGCATTTAGACATTTAGGCATTTATACATTTATTCATTTAGGCAATTAGGAATTTAGACACGTAGGCTCTCATCCGTTTAGGCATTTTGACATTTAAGAATTTATACATTTATTTATTTAGGCAATTAGGCATTTAGAGACGTAGGCTCTCATCCGTTTAGGCATTTAGATATTTAAGCATTTAGGCATTTTACCATTTAGAAATTTAGGCATTTAGGCATTTAAGCAGTTAGGCATTTAGGCATTTAGGCATTTAGACATTTAGGCATTTATACATTTAACCATTTAGGCATTTTGGTATTTAGGCATTTACGCATTTATACTTTTATACATTTAGGCATTTAGGCATTTAGACACTTATTCACTTATACATTTATTTATTTAGGCATTTAGGCATTTAGACACGTAGGCTCTCATCCGTTTAGGCATTTAGGCATTTAAGCATTTAACCATTTAGGCATTTAGGCATTTAGGCATTTACGCAGTTAGGCATTTGGGCATTTAGGCATTAAACATTTAGGCATTTATACATGTAACCATTTAGGCATTTAGGCATTTAGTCATTTTACCATTTAGGCATTTAGGCGTTTAGGCATTTACGCAGTTAGGCATTTAGGCATTTAGGCATTTAGACATTTAGCCATTTATACATTTGACCATTTAGGCATTTAGGTATTTAGGCATTTACGCAATTACGCATTAAGCATTTGAGTATTTAGACATTTATACATTTAGGCATTTAACTATTTAGGCATTTAGGCATTTAGACACTTAGGCATTTATACATTTATTCATTTAGGCAATCAGGCATTTAGACACGAAAGCTCTCATCCGCTTAGGCATTTAGGCATTTAGGCATTTAACCATTTAGGCATTTAGGCATTTAGGCACTTATACATTTAACCATTTAGGCATTTAGGCATTTAGGCATTTAGGCATTTAACCATTTAGGCATTTAGACATTTAGGCATTTATACACTTAACCATTTAGGCAATTAGGCATTTAGGCATTTACGCATTTAACCTTTTAGGCATTTAGGCATTTAGGCATTTAGGTATTTACGCAGATAAGCATTTAGGCATTTATTCACATAGACATTTAGGCATTTATACATTTATACATTTAGGCATTTAACCATTTAGGCATTTACGCAGTTAGTCATTTAGGGATTTAGGCATTTAGACATTTAGGCATTTATACATTTAACCATTTAGGCATTTAGGCATTTAGGCATTTACGCAATTACGCATTAAGCATTTAAGCATTTACACCTTTATACATTTAGGCATTTAACTATTTAGGCATTTAAGCATTTATACTTTAATACATTTAGGCATTTAGACACTTAAGCATTTATACATTTATTCATATAGGCAATTAGTCATTTAGACACGTAGGCTCTCATCCCTTTAGGCATTTAGGCATTTAGGCATTTAGGCATTTAACCATTTAGGCATTTAGGCATTTAGGCATTTACGCAGTTAGGCATTTAGACATTTAGGCATTTAGACATTTAGGCATATATACATTTATTCATTTAGGCAATTAGGCATTTAGACACGTAGGCTCTCATCCGTTTAGGCATTTTGACATTTAAGAATTTATACATTTATTTATTTAGGCAATTAGGCATTCAGAGACGTAGGCTCTCATCCGTTTAGGCATTTTGACATTTAAGCATTTATACATTTGACCATTTAGGCATTTAGGTATTTAGGCACCTAACCATTTAGGCATTTAGACATTTAGGCATTTAGGCATTTAACCATTTGGGCATTTAGGCATTTAGGCATTTACGCAGTTAGGCATTTAGGCATTTAGACATTTAGGCATTTATACATTTATTCATTTAGGCAATTAGGAATTTAGACACGTAGGCTCTCATCCGTTTAGGCATTTTGACATTTAAGAATTTATACATTTATTTATTTAGGCAATTAGGCATTTAGAGACGTAGGCTCTCATCCGTTTAGGCATTTAGATATTGAAGCATTTAGGCATTTTACCATTTAGAAATTTAGGCGTTTAGGCATTTAAGCAGTTAGGCATTTAGGCATTTAGGCATTTAGACATTTAGGCATTTATACATTTAACCATTTAGGCATTTTGGTATTTAGGCATTTACGCATTTATACTTTTATACATTTAGGCATTTAGGCATTTAGACACTTATTCACTTATACATTTATTTATTTAGGCATTTAGGCATTTAGACACGTAGGCTCTCATCCGTTTAGGCATTTAGGCATTTAAGCATTTAACCATTTAGGCATTTAGTCATTTAACCATTTAGGCATTTTGGTATTTAGGCATTTACGCACTTATACTTTTATACATTTAAGCATTTAGGCATTTAGACACTTAAGCATTTATATATTTATTCATTTAGATATTTAGGCATTTATGCATTAGGCATTTAACCATTTAGGCATTTAGGCATTTAGGCATTTACGCAGTTAGGCATTTAGGCATTTAGGCATTTAGACATTTAGGCATTTATACACTTAACCATTTAGGCATTTAGGCATTTAGGCATTTACGCATGTAACCTTTTAGGCATATAGGCATTTAGGCATTTAGGCATTTACGCAGATAGGCATTTAGGCATTTAGGCACATAGACTTTTAGGCATTTATACATTTATACATTTAGGCATTTAACCATTTAGGCATTTACGCAGTTAGTCATTTAGGGATTTAGGCATTTAGACATTTAGGCATTTATACATTTAACCATTTAGGCATTTAGACGTTTAGGCATTTACGCATTTATACTTTTATACATTTAGGCATTTAGGCATTTAGGCACTTAGGCTTTATACATTTATTCATTTAGGAATTTAGGAATTTAGGCATTTACGCAGTTAGGCATCTAGGCATTTAGGCATTTAGACATTTAGGCATTTATACATATAACCATTTAGGCATTTAGGCATTTAGGCATTAAGGAATTTAACCATTTAGGCATTTTGGTATTTAGGCATTTACGCATTTATACTTTTATACATTTAAGCATTTAGGCATTTAGACACTTAAGCATTTATATATTTATTCATTTAGATATTTAGGCATTTATGCATTAGGCATTTAACCATTTAGGCATTTAGGCATTTACGCAGTTAGGCATTTAGGCATTTAGGCATTTAGACATTTAGGCATTTATACACTTAACCATTTAGGCATTTAGGCATTTAGGCATTTACGCATTTAACCTTTTAGGCATATAGGCATTTAGGCATTTAGGCATTTACGCAGATAGGCATTTAGGCATTTAGGCACATAGACATTTAGGCATTTATACATTTATACATTTAGGCATTTAACCATTTAGGCATTTACGCAGTTAGTCATTTAGGGATTTAGGCATTTAGACATTTAGGCATTTATACATTTAACCATTTAGGCATTTAGACATTTAGGCATTTACGCATTTATACTTTTATACATTTAGGCATTTAGGCATTTAGGCACTTAGGCTTTATACATTTATTCATTTAGGAATTTAGGAATTTAGGCATTTACGCAGTTAGGCATCTAGGCATTTAGGCATTTAGACATTTAGGCATTTATACATATAACCATTTAGGCATTTAGGCATTTAGGCATTAAGGAATTTAACCATTTAGGCATTTTGGTATTTAGGCATTTACGCATTTATACTTTTATACATTTAGGCATTTAGGCATTTAGACACTTAGGCACTTATACATTTATTTATTTAGGCATTCACGCATTTAGACACGTAGGCTCTCATCCGTTTAGGCATTTAGGCATTTAAGCATTTAACCATTTAGGCATTTAGGCATTTACGCAGTTGGGCATTTAGGCATTTAGGTATTTAGACATTTAGGCATTTATACATTTAACCATTTAAGCATTTAGGCATTTAGGCATTGAGGCATTTAACCATTTAGGCGTTTAGGCGTTTAGGCATTTACCCAGTTAGGCATTTAGGCATTTAGGCATTTAGACATTTAGGCATTTATACATTTGACCATTTAGGCATTTAGGTATTTAGGCATTTACGCAATTACGCATTAAACATTTAAGCATTTAGACATTTATACATTTAGGCATTTAACCATTTAGGCATTTAGGTATTTAGACACGTAGGCTCTCATCCGCTTAGGCATTTAGGCATTTAGGCATTTAGGCATTTAACCATTTAGGCATTTAGGCATTTAGGCATTTATACATCTAACCATTTAGGCATTTAGACATTTAGGCATTTAGGCATTTAACCATTTGGGCATTTAGGCATTTAGGCATTTACGCAGTTAGGCATTTAGGCATTTAGGCATTTAACTATTTAGGTATTTAGACACGTAGGCTCTTATCCGTTTAGGCATTTAGTCATTTACGCAATTACGCATTAAGCATTTAAGTATTTAGACATTTATACATTTAGGCATTTAACCATTTAGGCATCTATACTTTTATACATTTAGGCATTTAGGCATTTAGACACTTAGTCATTTGTACATTTATTCATTTAGGCAATTAGGCATTTAGACACGTAGGCTCTCATCTGTTTAGGCATTTAGACATTTAGGCATTTAGGCATTTAACCATTTAGGCATTTATACATTTAGGCATTTAGGCATTTAGACATTTAGGCATTTATACATTTAACCATTTAGGCATTTAGTCATTTAGGCATTTACACATTTATACTTTTATACATTTAGGCATCTAAGCATTTAGACACTCCGGCATTTATACATCTATTCATTTAGGCATTTAGGCATTTAGGCATTTACGCAGTTAGGCATTTAGGCATTTAAGCATTTAGACATTTAGGAATTTATACATATAACCATTTAGGCATTTAGGCATTTAGGCATTTAACCTTTAGGCATTTTGGTATTTAGGCATTTACACATTTATACTTTTATACATTTAAGCATTTAAGCATTTAGACACTTAGGCATTTATACATTTATTCATTTAGACATTTAGGCATTTAGACAAGTAAACTCTCATCCGTTTAAGCATTTAGGCATTTAGGCATTAGGCATTTAACCATTTAGGCATTTAGACACTTAGGCATTTATACATTTATTCATTTAGACATTTAGGCATTTAGACAAGTAAATTATCATCCGTTTAGGCATTTAGGCATTTAGGCATTAGGCATTTAACCATTTAGGCATTTAGGCATTTAGGCATTTACGCAGTTAGGCATTTAGGCATTTAGGCATTTATACACTTAACCATTTAGGCATTTAGGCATTTAGGCATTTAGGCATTTAACCTTTTAGGCATTTAGGCATTTAGGCATTTACGCAGTTAGGCATTTAGGCATTTAGGCACATAGACATTTAGGCATTTATACATTTAACCATTTAGGCATTTAGGTGTTTAGGCATTTACGCAATTATGCATTAAGCATTTAAGCATTTAGACATTTATACATTTAGGCATTTAACCATTTAGGCATTTAGGCATTTAGGCATTTACGCATTTATTCTTTTATACATTTAGGCATTTAGGCATTTAGGCACTTAGGCATTTATACATTTAACCATGTAGGCATTTAGGCATTTAAGCATTTATACTTTTATACATTTAGGCATTTAGGCATTTAGGCACTTAGGCATTTATACTTTTATTCATTTAGGCATTTAGGCATTTAGGCATTTACGTAGTTAGGCATTTAGGCATTTAGGCATTTAGGTGTTTAGGCATTTACGCAATTACGCATTAAGCATTTAAGCATTTAGACATTTTACATTTAGGCATTTAACCATTTAGGCATTTACGCAGTTAGGCTTTTAGGCATTTAGGCATTTAGGCACTTAGGCATTTATACTTTTATTCATTTAGGCATTTAGGCATTTAGGCATTTACGTAGTTAGGCATTTAGGCATTTAGGCATTTAGGTGTTTAGGCATTTACGCAATTACGCATTAAGCATTTAAGCATTTAGACATTTTACATTTAACCATTTAGGCATTTAGGCATTTAGGCATTTACGCATTTATACTTTTATACATTTATTCATTTAGGCATTTAGGCATTTACGCAGTTAGGCATTTAGGCATTTAGGCATTTAGACATTTAGGCATTTATACATATAGCCATTTAGGCATTTAGGCATTTAGGCATTTAGAAATTTAACCATTTAGGCATTTTGGTATTTAGGCATTTACGCATTTATACTTTTATACATTTAGGCATTTAGGCATTTAGACACTTATTCACTTATACATTTATTTATTTAGGCATTTAGGCATTTAGACACGTAGGCTCTCTTCCGTTTAGGGATTTAGGCATTTAAGCATTTAACCATTTAGGCATTTAGGCATTTAGGCATTTACGCAGTTAGGCATTTGGGCATTTAGGCATTAAACATTTAGGCATTTATACATGTAACCATTTAGGCATTTAGGCATTTAGTCATTTTACCATTTAGGCATTTAGGCGTTTAGGCATTTACGCAGTTAGGCATTTAGGCATTTAGGCATTTAGACATTTAGCCATTTATACATTTGACCATTTAGGCATTTAGGTATTTAGGCATTTACGCAATTACGCATTAAGCATTTGAGCATTTAGACATTTATACATTTAGGCATTTAACTATTTAGGCATTTAGGCATTTAGACACTTAGGCATTTATACATTTATTCATTTAGGCAATCAGGAATTTAGACTCGAAAGCTCTCATCCGCTTAGGCATTTAGGCATTTAGGCATTTAGGCATTTAACCATTTAGGCATTTAGGCATTTAGGCACTTATACATTTAACCATTTAGGCATTTAGGCATTTAGGCATTTAGGCATTTAACCATTTAGGCATTTAGACATTTAGGCATTTATATACTTAACCATTTAGGCAATTAGGCATTTAGGCATTTACGCATTTAACCTTTTAGGCATTTAGGCATTTAGGCATTTAGGTATTTACGCAGATAGGCATTTAGGCATTTATTCACATAGACATTTAGGCATTTATACATTTATACATTTAGGCATTTAACCATTTAGGCATTTACGCAGTTAATCATTGAGGGATTTAGGCATTTAGACATTTAGGCATTTATACATTTAACCATTTAGGCATTTAGGCATTTACGCATTTACGCAATTACGCATTAAGCATTTAAGCATTTATACCTTTATACATTTAGGCATTTAACTATTTAGGCATTTAAGCATTTATACTTTAATACATTTAGGCATTTAGACACTTAGGCATTTATACATTTATTCATATAGGCAATTAGTCATTTAGACACGTAGGCTCTCATCCCTTTAGGCATTTAGGCATTTAGGCATTTAGGCATTTAACCATTTAGGCATTTAGGCATTTAGGCATTTACGCAGTTAGGCATTTAGGCATTTAGACATTTAGGCATTTATACATTTATTCATTTAGGCAATTAGGAATTTAGACACGTAGGCTCTCATCCGTTTAGGCATTTTGACATTTAAGAATTTATACATTTATTTATTTAGGCAATTAGGCATTTAGAGACGTAGGCTCTCATCCGTTTAGGCATTTAGATATTTAAGCATTTAGGCATTTTACCATTTAGAAATTTAGGCATTTAGGCATTTAAGCAGTTAGGCATTTAGGCATTTAGGCATTTAGACATTTAGGCATTTATACATTTAACCATTTAGGCATTTTGGTATTTAGGCATTTACGCATTTATACTTTTATACATTTAGGCATTTAGGCATTTAGACACTTATTCACTTATACATTTATTTATTTAGGCATTTAGGCATTTAGACACGTAGGCTCTCATCCGTTTAGGCATTTAGGCATTTAAGCATTTAACCATTTAGGCATTTAGGCATTTAGGCATTTACGCAGTTAGGCATTTGGGCATTTAGGCATTAAACATTTAGGCATTTATACATGTAACCATTTAGGCATTTAGGCATTTAGTCATTTTACCATTTAGGCATTTAGGCGTTTAGGCATTTACGCAGTTAGGCATTTAGGCATTTAGGCATTTAGACATTTAGCCATTTATACATTTGACCATTTAGGCATTTAGGTATTTAGGCATTTACGCAATTACGCATTAAGCATTTAAGTATTTAGACATTTATACATTTAGGCATTTAACTATTTAGGCATTTAGGCATTTAGACACTTAGGCATTTATACATTTATTCATTTAGGCAATCAGGCATTTAGACACGAAAGCTCTCATCCGCTTAGGCATTTAGGCATTTAGGCATTTAACCATTTAGGCATTTAGGCATTTAGGCACTTATACATTTAACCATTTAGGCATTTAGGCATTTAGGCATTTAGGCATTTAACCATTTAGGCATTTAGACATTTAGGCATTTATACACTTAACCATTTAGGCAATTAGGCATTTAGGCATTTACGCATTTAACCTTTTAGGCATTTAGGCATTTAGGCATTTAGGTATTTACGCAGATAAGCATTTAGGCATTTATTCACATAGACATTTAGGCATTTATACATTTATACATTTAGGCATTTAACCATTTAGGCATTTACGCAGTTAGTCATTTAGGGATTTAGGCATTTAGACATTTAGGCATTTATACATTTAACCATTTAGGCATTTAGGCATTTAGGCATTTACGCAATTACGCATTAAGCATTTAAGCATTTACACCTTTATACATTTAGGCATTCAACTATTTAGGCATTTAAGCATTTATACTTTAATACATTTAGGCATTTAGACACTTAAGCATTTATACATTTATTCATATAGGCAATTAGTCATTTAGACACGTAGGCTCTCATCCCTTTAGGCATTTAGGCATTTAGGCATTTAGGCATTTAACCATTTAGGCATTTAGGCATTTAGGCATTTACGCAGTTAGGCATTTAGACATTTAGGCATTTAGACATTTAGGCATATATACATTTATTCATTTAGGCAATTAGGCATTTAGACACGTAGGCTCTCATCCGTTTAGGCATTTTGACATTTAAGAATTTATACATTTATTTATTTAGGCAATTAGGCATTTAGAGACGTAGGCTCTCATCCGTTTAGGCATTTTGACATTTAAGCATTTATACATTTGACCATTTAGGCATTTAGGTATTTAGGCACCTAACCATTTAGGCATTTAGACATTTAGGCATTTAGGCATTTAACCATTTGGGCATTTAGGCATTTAGGCATTTACGCAGTTAGGCATTTAGGCATTTAGACATTTAGGCATTTATACATTTATTCATTTAGGCAATTAGGAATTTAGACACGTAGGCTCTCATCCGTTTAGGCATTTTGACATTTAAGAATTTATACATTTATTTATTTAGGCAATTAGGCATTTAGAGACGTAGGCTCTCATCCGTTTAGGCATTTAGATATTGAAGCATTTAGGCATTTTACCATTTAGAAATTTAGGCATTTAGGCATTTAAGCAGTTAGGCATTTAGGCATTTAGGCATTTAGACATTTAGGCATTTATACATTTAACCATTTAGGCATTTTGGTATTTAGGCATTTACGCATTTATACTTTTATACATTTAGGCATTTAGGCATTTAGACACTTATTCACTTATACATTTATTTATTTAGGCATTTAGGCATTTAGACACGTAGGCTCTCATCCGTTTAGGCATTTAGGCATTTAAGCATTTAACCATTTAGGCATTTAGTCATTTAACCATTTAGGCATTTTGGTATTTAGGCATTTACGCACTTATACTTTTATACATTTAAGCATTTAGGCATTTAGACACTTAAGCATTTATATATTTATTCATTTAGATATTTAGGCATTTATGCATTAGGCATTTAACCATTTAGGCATTTAGGCATTTAGGCATTTACGCAGTTAGGCATTTAGGCATTTAGGCATTTAGACATTTAGGCATTTATACACTTAACCATTTAGGCATTTAGGCATTTAGGCATTTACGCATGTAACCTTTTAGGCATATAGGCATTTAGGCATTTAGGCATTTACGCAGATAGGCATTTAGGCATTTAGGCACATAGACTTTTAGGCATTTATACATTTATACATTTAGGCATTTAACCATTTAGGCATTTACGCAGTTAGTCATTTAGGGATTTAGGCATTTAGACATTTAGGCATTTATACATTTAACCATTTAGGCATTTAGACGTTTAGGCATTTACGCATTTATACTTTTATACATTTAGGCATTTAGGCATTTAGGCACTTAGGCTTTATACATTTATTCATTTAGGAATTTAGGAATTTAGGCATTTACGCAGTTAGGCATCTAGGCATTTAGGCATTTAGACATTTAGGCATTTATACATATAACCATTTAGGCATTTAGGCATTTAGGCATTTAGGAATTTAACCATTTAGGCATTTTGGTATTTAGGCATTTACGCATTTATACTTTTATACATTTAGGCATTTAGGCATTTAGACACTTAGGCACTTATACATTTATTTATTTAGGCATTTACGCATTTAGACACGTAGGCTCTCATCCGTTTAGGCATTTAGGCATTTAAGCATTTAACCATTTAGGCATTTAGGCATTTAGGCATTTACGCAGTTAGGCATTTAGGCATTTAGGCATTTAGACATTTAGGCATTTATACATTTAACCATTCAAGCATTTAGGCATTTAGGCATTGAGGCATTTAACCATTTAGACATTTAGGCGTTTAGGCATTTACGCAGTTAGGCATTTAGGCATTTAGGCATTTAGACATTTAGGCATTTATACATTTGACCATTTAGGCATTTAGGTATTTAGGCATCTAACCATTTAGGCATTTAGACATTTATGCATTTAGGCATTTAACCATTTGGGCATTTAGGCATTTAGGCATTTACGCAGTTAGGCATTTAGGCATTTAGGCATTTAACTATTTAGGTATTTAGACACGTAGGCTCTCATCCGTTTAGGCATTTAGTCATTTACGCAATTACGCATTAAGCATTTAAGTGTTTAGACATTTATACATTTAGGCATTTAACCATTTAGGCATCTATACTTTTATACATTTAGGCATTTAGGCATTTAGACACTTAGTCATTTAGGCATTTAGACATTTAGGCATTTAGGCATTTAACCATTTGGGCATTTAGGCATTTAGGCATTTACGCAGTTAGGCATTTAGGTATTTAGGCATTTACGCAATTACGCATTAAACATTTAAGCATTTAGACATTTATACATTTAGGCATTTAACCATTTAGGCATTTAGGCATTTAGGCATTTACGCAATTACGCATTAAGCATTTAAGTATTTAGACATTTATACATTTAGGCATTTAACCATTTAGGCATTTAGGCATTTAGGCATTTACGCAATTACGCATTAAGCATTTAAGTATTTAGACATTTATACATTTAGGCATTTAACCATTTTGGCATTTAGGCATTTAGGCATTTACGCATTTATTCTTTTATACATTTAGGCATTTAGGCATTTAGGCACTTAGGCATTTATACATTTAACCATGTAGGCATTTAGGCATTTAAGCATTTATACTTTTATACATTTAGGCATTTAGGCATTTAGGCACTTAGGCATTTATACTTTTATTCATTTAGGCATTTAGGCATTTAGGCATTTACGTAGTTAGGCATTTAGGCATTTAGGCATTTAGGTGTTTAGGCATTTACGCAATTACGCATTAAGCATTTAAGCATTTAGACATTTTACATTTAGGCATTTAACCATTTAGGCATTTACGCAGTTAGGCTTTTAGGGATTTAGGCATTTAGACACTTAGGCATTTATACATTTAACCATTTAGGCATTTAGGCATTTAGGCGTTTAGGCATTTACGCAGTTAGGCATTTAGGCATTTATACATTTAACCATTTAGGCATTTAGGCATTTAGGCATTTAGGCATTTAACCATTTAGGCATTTAGACATTTAGGCATTTATATACTTAACCATTTAGGCAATTAGGCATTTAGGCATTTACGCATTTAACCTTTTAGGCATTTAGGCATTTAGGCATTTAGGTATTTACGCAGATAGGCATTTAGGCATTTATTCACATAGACATTTAGGCATTTATACATTTATACATTTAGGCATTTAACCATTTAGGCATTTACGCAGTTAATCATTGAGGGATTTAGGCATTTAGACATTTAGGCATTTATACATTTAACCATTTAGGCATTTAGGCATTTACGCATTTACGCAATTACGCATTAAGCATTTAAGCATTTAGACCTTTATACATTTAGGCATTTAACTATTTAGGCATTTAAGCATTTATACTTTAATACATTTAGGCATTTAGACACTTAGGCATTTATACATTTATTCATATAGGCAATTAGTCATTTAGACACGTAGGCTCTCATCCCTTTAGGCATTTAGGCATTTAGGCATTTAGGCATTTAACCATTTAGGCATTTAGGCATTTAGGCATTTACGCAGTTAGGCATTTAGGCATTTAGACATTTAGGCATTTATACATTTATTCATTTAGGCAATTAGGAATTTAGACACGTAGGCTCTCATCCGTTTAGGCATTTTGACATTTAAGAATTTATACATTTATTTATTTAGGCAATTAGGCATTTAGAGACGTAGGCTCTCATCCGTTTAGGCATTTAGATATTTAAGCATTTAGGCATTTTACCATTTAGAAATTTAGGCATTTAGGCATTTAAGCAGTTAGGCATTTAGGCATTTAGGCATTTAGACATTTAGGCATTTATACATTTAACCATTTAGGCATTTTGGTATTTAGGCATTTACGCATTTATACTTTTATACATTTAGGCATTTAGGCATTTAGACACTTATTCACTTATACATTTATTTATTTAGGCATTTAGGCATTTAGACACGTAGGCTCTCATCCGTTTAGGCATTTAGGCATTTAAGCATTTAACCATTTAGGCATTTAGGCATTTAGGCATTTACGCAGTTAGGCATTTGGGCATTTAGGCATTAAACATTTAGGCATTTATACATGTAACCATTTAGGCATTTAGGCATTTAGTCATTTTACCATTTAGGCATTTAGGCGTTTAGGCATTTACGCAGTTAGGCATTTAGGCATTTAGGCATTTAGACATTTAGCCATTTATACATTTGACCATTTAGGCATTTAGGTATTTAGGCATTTACGCAATTACGCATTAAGCATTTGAGTATTTAGACATTTATACATTTAGGCATTTAACTATTTAGGCATTTAGGCATTTAGACACTTAGGCATTTATACATTTATTCATTTAGGCAATCAGGCATTTAGACACGAAAGCTCTCATCCGCTTAGGCATTTAGGCATTTAGGCATTTAACCATTTAGGCATTTAGGCATTTAGGCACTTATACATTTAACCATTTAGGCATTTATTCATTTAGGCATTTAGGCATTTAACCATTTAGGCATTTAGACATTTAGGCATTTATACACTTAACCATTTAGGCAATTAGGCATTTAGGCATTTACGCATTTAACCTTTTAGGCATTTAGGCATTTAGGCATTTAGGTATTTACGCAGATAAGCATTTAGGCATTTATTCACATAGACATTTAGGCATTTATACATTTATACATTTAGGCATTTAACCATTTAGGCATTTACGCAGTTAGTCATTTAGGGATTTAGGCATTTAGACATTTAGGCATTTATACATTTAACCATTTAGGCATTTAGGCATTTAGGCATTTACGCAATTACGCATTAAGCATTTAAGCATTTACACCTTTATACATTTAGGCATTTAACTATTTAGGCATTTAAGCATTTATACTTTAATACATTTAGGCATTTAGACACTTAGGCATTTATACATTTATTCATATAGGCAATTAGTCATTTAGACACGTAGGCTCTCATCCCTTTAGGCATTTAGGCATTTAGGCATTTAGGCATTTAACCATTTAGGCATTTAGGCATTTAGGCATTTACGCAGTTAGGCATTTAGACATTTAGGCATTTAGACATTTAGGCATATATACATTTATTCATTTAGGCAATTAGGCATTTAGACACGTAGGCTCTCATCCGTTTAGGCATTTTGACATTTAAGAATTTATACATTTATTTATTTAGGCAATTAGGCATTTAGAGACGTAGGCTCTCATCCGTTTAGGCATTTTGACATTTAAGCATTTATACATTTATTTATTTAGGCAATTAGGCATTTAGAGACGTAGGCTCTCATCCGTTTAGGCATTTAGACATTTAAGCATTTAGGCATTTTACCATTTAGAAATTTAGGCATTTAGGCATTTACGCAGTTAGGCATTTAGGCATTTAGGCATTTAGACATTTAGGCATTTATACATTTAACCATTTAGGCATTTAGGCATTTAGGCATTTACACATTTATACTTTTATAAATTTAGGCATTTAAGCATTTAGACACTTAGGCACTTATACATTTATTCATTTAATCATTTAGGCATTTAGGCATTTACGCAGATAGGCATTTAGGCATTTAAGCATTTAGACGTTTAGGCATTTATACATATAACCACTTAGGCATTTATTCATTTAGGCATTTAGTCATTTAACCATTTAGGCATTTTGGTATTTAGGCATTTACGCACTTATACTTTTATACATTTAAGCATTTAGGCATTTAGACACTTAAGCATTTATATATTTATTCATTTAGATATTTAGGCATTTATGCATTAGGCATTTAACCATTTAGGCATTTAGGCATTTAGGCATTTACGCAGTTAGGCATTTAGGCATTTAGGCATTTAGACATTTAGGCATTTATACACTTAACCATTTAGGCATTTAGGCATTTAGGCATTTACGCATATATTACTAATGTTTAAATTTTCCAGCATCTAAAAAATTCAAGTTTAAGAGTTTAGCATTTAGGTACTTTAAAACGTTTGAAAACCACGTTTTGCAGTAAATATTAACTACGTGGATAATTATTGTACTACTATTATGGCTACTGTTGACCAAAATATTATAATTATTGCCAGAGTAACCGCGTCTACACTAACAGTTGTTCAATTACTGGTTAAGAATTGACAGCAGTGTTAATAGGTTTTGCTATGGTATATTTGGAATCAATCTAACCATTACTAATGTTTAAATTTTCCAGAATCTAAAAAATTCAAGTTTAAAAGTTTAGAATTTAGGTACGTTAAAACGTCTGTAAACCACGTTTTGCAGTAAATATTAGCTACGTGGATAATTATTGTACTACCATTATGGCTACTGTTGACCTAAATATTATAATTATTGCCAGAGTAAGCGCGTCTACAGTAACAGTTGTTCAATTACTGGCTAAGAATTGACAGCAGTGTTAATAGGTTTTGCAATAGTATATTTCGAATCAATCTTACTTTATATTACTATTTAAATTTTCCTGCATCTAAAAAATTCAAGTTTAAAAGTTTAGCATTTAGGTACTTTAAAACGTTTGAAACCCACGTTTTGCAGTAAATATTAACTACGTGGATAATTATTGTACTACTATTATGGCTACTGTTGACCTAAATATTATAATTATTGCCAGAGTAAGCGCGTCTACAGTAACAGTTGTTCAATTACTGGCTAAGAATTGACAGCAGTGTAAATAGGTTTTGCAAAAGTATATTTGGAATCAATCTAACCATATATTACTAATGTTTAAATTTTCTAGCATCTAAAAAATTCAAGTTTAAAAGTTTAGCATTTAGGTACGTTAAAACGTCTGTAAACCACGTTTTGCAGTAAATATTAGCTACGTGGATAATTATTGTACTACCATTATGGCTACTGTTGCCCAAAATATTATAATTATTGCCAGAGTAAGCGCGTCTACAGTAACAGTTGTTCAATTACTGGCTAAGAATTGACAGCAGTGTAAATAGGTTTTGCAAAAGTATATTTGGAATCAATCTAACCATATATTACTAATGTTTCAATTTTCTAGCATCTAAAAAATTCAAGTTTAAAAGTTTAGCATTTACGTACTTTAAAACGTCTGTAAACCACGTTTTGCAGTAAATATTAGCTACGTGGCTAATTATTGTACTACCATTATGGCTACTGTTGCCCAAAATATTATAATTATTGCCAGAGTAAGCGCGTCTACAGTAACAGTTGTTCAATTGCTGGCTAAGAATTGACAGCGGTGGTAATAAGTTTTGCAATAGTATATTTGGAATCAATCTAAACATATATTACTAATGTTTAAATTTTCCTGCATCTAAAAATTCAAGTTTAAAAGTTTAGCATTTAGGTACATTAAAACGTCTGAAAACCACGTTTTGCAATAAATATTAACTACGTGAATAATTATTGTACTATTATTATGGCTACAGATGACCAAAATATTATAATTATTGCTAGAGTAAGCGCGTCTACAGTAACAGTTGTTCAATTACTGGCTAAGAATTGACAGCAGTGGTAATAAGTTTTGCAATAGTATATTTGGAATCAATCTAAACATATATTACTAATGTTTAAATGTTCCTGCATCTAAAAAATTCAAGTTTAAAAGTTTAGCATTTAGGTACTTTAAAACGTATGAAAACCACGTTTTGCAGTAAATATTAACTACGTGGATAATTATTGTACTACTATTATGGCTACTGTTGACCTAAATATTATAATTATTGCCAGATTAAGCGCGTCTACAGTAACAGTTGTTCAATTACTGGCTAAGAATTGACAGCAGTGTTAATAGGTTTTGCAATAGTATATTTGGAAGCAATATAACCATCTATTACAAATGTTTAAATTTTCCTGCATCTAAAAAGTTCAATTTTAAAAGTTTTGCATTTAGGTACGTTAAAACGTTTGAAAACCACGTTTTGCCGTAAATAATAACTACGTGGATAATTATTGTACTGCTATTATGGCTACATTTGACCAAAATATTATAATTATTGCCAGAGTAAGCGCGTCTACACTAACAGTTGTTCAATTACTGGCTAAGAATTGACAGCAGTGTTAATAGACTTTGCAATAGTATATTTGGAATCAATCTAACCATATATTACCAATGTTTAAATTTTCCTGCATCTAAAAAATTCAAGTTTAAAAGTTTAGCATTTAGTTACATTGAAATGTCTGAAAACTACGTTTTGCAATAAATATTAATTACGTGGATAATTATTGTACAACTATTATGGCTACAGTTGTCCAAAATATTATAATTATTGTCAGAGTAAGCGCGTCTACACTAACAGTTGTTTAATTCCTGGCTAAAGATTGACAGCAGTGTTAATAGGTTTTGCAATAGTGTATTTGGAATCAATCTAATCATATATTACTAATGTTTGAATTTTCCTGCATCTAAAAAATTGAAGTTTAAATGTTTAGCATTTAGGTACTTTAAAACGTTTGAAAACCACGTTTTGCAGTAAATATTAACTACGTGGATAATTATTGTACTACTATTATGGCTACTGTTGACCTAAATATTATAATTATTACCAGAGTAGGCGCGTCTACAGTAACAGTTGTTCAATTACTGGCTAAGAGTTGACAGCAGTGTTAATAGGTTTTGCAATAGTGTATTTGGAATCAATCTAACCATATATTACTAATGTTTAAATTTTCCTGCATCTAAAAAATTGGAGTTTAATTGTTTAGCATTTAGGTACTTTAAAACGTTTGAAAACCTCGTTTTGCAGTAAATATTAAGTACGTGGATAATTATTGTACTACTATTATGGCTACTGTTGACCTAAATATTATAATTATTGCCAGAGTAAGCGCGTCTACACTAACAGATGTTTAATTCCTGGCTAAGAATTGACAGCAGTGTTAATAGGTTTTGCAATAGTATATTTGGAATCAATATAACCATCTATTACAAATGTTTAAATTTTCCTGCATCTAAAAAGTTCAACTTTAAAAGTTTTGCATTTAGGTACGTTAAAACGTCTGAAAGCCACGTTTTGCAGTAAATAATAACTACGTGGATAATTATTGTACTGCTATTATGGCTACATTTGACCAAAATATTATAATTATTGCCAGAGTAAGCGCGTCTACACTAACAGTTGTTCAATTACTGGCTAAGAATTGACAGCAGTGTTAATAGACTTTGCAATAGTATATTTGGAATCAATCTAACCATATATTACTAATGTTTAAATTTTCCTGCATCTAAAAAATTCAAGTTTAAAAGTTTAGCATTTAGTTACATAAAAATGTCTGAAAACTACGTTTTGCAATAAATATTAACTACGTGGATAATTATTGTACTACTATTATGGCTACAGTTGTCCAAATATTATAATTATTGTCAGAGTAAGCGCGTCTACGCTAACAGTTGTTTAATTCCTGGCTAAGAATTGACAGCAGTGTTAATAGGTTTTGCAATAGTGTATTTGGAATCAATCTAATCATATGTTACTAATGTTTACATTTTCCTGCATCTAAAAAATTGAAGTTTAAATGTTTAGCATTTAGGTACATTAAAACGTCTGAAAACCACGTTTTGCAATAAATATTAACTACGTGGATAATTATTGTACTACTATTATGGCTACAGTTGTCCAAAATATTATAATTATTGTCAGAGTAAGCGCGTCTACACTAACAGTTGTTTAATTCCTGGCTAAGAATTGACAGCAGTGTTAATAGGTTTTGCAATAGTGTATTTGGAATCAATCTAATCATATATTACTAATGTTTACATTTTCCTGCATCTAAAAATTGAAGTTTAAATGTTTAGCATTTAGGTACATTAAAACGTCTGAAAACCACGTTTTGCAATAAATATTAAGTACGTGGATAATTATTGTACTACTATTATGGCTACTGTTGACCTAAATATTATAATTATTGCCAAAGTAAGCGCGTCTACACTAACAGATGTTTAATTCCTGGCTAAGAATTGACAGCAGTGTTAATAGGTTTTGCAATAGTATATTTGGAATCAATCTAACCTTATATTACTAATGTTTAAATTTTCCTGTATCTAAAAAATTGGAGTTTAAATGTTTAGCATTTAGGTACTTTAAAACGTATGAAAACCACGTTTTGCAGTAAATATTAACTACGTGGATAATTATTGTACTACTATTATGGCTACTGTTGACCTAAATATTATAATTATTGCCAGAGTAAGCGCGTCTACAGTAACAGTTGTTCAATTACTGGCTAAGAATTGACAGCAGTGTTAATAGGTTTTGCAATAGTATATTTGGAATCAATATAACAATCTATTACAAATGTTTAAATTTTCCTGCATCTAAAAAGTTCAACTTTAAAAGTTTTGCATTTAGGTACGTTAAAACGTCTGAAAGCCACGTTTTGCAGTAAATAATAACTACGTGGATAATTATTGTACTGCTATTATGGCTACATTTGACCAAAATATTATAATTATTGCCTGAGTAAGCGCGTCTACACTAACAGTTGTTCAATTACTGGCTAAGAATTGACAGCAGTGTTAATAGACTTTGCAATAGTATATTTGGAATCAATCTAACCATATATTACTAATGTTTAAATTTTCCTGCATCTAAAAAATTCAAGTTTAAAAGTTTAGCATTTAGTTACATAAAAATGTCTGAAAACTACGTTTTGCAATAAATATTAACTACGTGGATAATTATTGTACTACTATTATGGCTACAGTTGTCCAAAATACGAGGAGCGTTCAAATTTAAACAGGAATGTTTAATTTAAAACCCCATCTGAAGACAATACTAAAAACTAAATTATTTAAAGGTTAGCCGTGACTCTTGTTAACATATTCATGACAATTGTTTTGATATAATATTATTTTGACAATTACAGTTACAATGTCTGTGGCGTGGAACAGCGTATAATAATCAAATTTCTTACAAATGAAGGCGTAAATTCGACTGAAATTCTTACAATACTGAGAGCATAATATGGCGATCAATGTCTTTCAAAAAGTCGAGTGTTTGAGTGGTCAAAATCCTTTAGAGACGAGAGAACGCATGTAGCAAAGGAGCTTCATGTACGGCGAGCTACAACTTCAGTTAATCGTCAAAATGAAGAAAAAGTTACTGCCCTTATTCAGAAAGACAGACGGGTAACAGTTCGCCAAATGTCTCAAAATCTACAAATTAGTGTCGTAAGTGTTGAAGAGATCATAAAAAGCAAGCTGAAGTATCGTAAGGTGAGTGCCAGGTGGATTCCGCACTTGTTGACTGAAGAACACAAGTTGAATCGTCCTCATACTGCTGCAAGAACAATTGAAACCACAAACAAACTTCAGTGGGACCTTCTTCCGCATTCAGCATACAGTCGTGATCTTGCTCCCTCTGCTTTTTATTTGTTTAGCCCATGAAAAGGATTTTTAGCCGGGAAAAGATTTCAGTCACATAATGACGTTATCGAAGCTGTTCAGGAATGGGTACGCATGCAACCCAAAGACTTCTTCCAGCAAGGTATTAAAGAGCTTCCAGATCGATGGAACAAGTGCATCGCTAGGCAGGGAGATTACTTCGAAAAGTAATATAGTTTCCATCGTTGTAATATTGTAATAACTTTTTTTATAAATAAATTCCTGTTTAAATTTGAACACTCCTCGTATTATAATTATTGTCAGAGTAAGCGCGTCTACACTAACAGTTGTTTAATTCCTGGCTAAGAATTGACAGCAGTGTTAATAGGTTTTGCAATAGTGTATTTGGAATCAATCTAATCATATATTACTAATGTTTACATTTTCCTGCATCTAAAAATTGAAGTTTAAATGTTTAGCATTTAGGTACATTAAAACGTCTGAAAACCACGTTTTGCAGTAAATATTAACTACGTGGATAATTATTGTACTACTATTATGGCTACTGTTGACCTAAATATTATAATTATTGCCAGAGTAAGCGCGTCTACACTAACAGTTGTTCAATTACTGGCTAAGAATTGACAGCAGTGGTAATAAGTTTTGCAATAGTATATTTGGAACCAATCTAAACATATATTACTAATGTTTAAATTTTCCTGCATCTAAAAAATTCAAGTTTAAAAGTTTAGCATTTAGGTACATTAAAACGTCTGAAAACCACGTTTTGCAATAAATATTAACTACGTGGATAATTATTGTACTACTATTATGGCTACAGTTGTCCAAAATATTATAGTTATTGCCAGAGTAAGCGCGTCTACACTAACAGTTGTTTAATTACTGGCTAAGAATTGACAGCAGTATTAATAGGTTTTGCAATAGTATATTTGGAATCAATCTAACCTTATATTACTAATGTTAAATTTTCCTGCATCTAAAAAATTGGAGTTTCAATGTTTAGCATTTAGGTACTTTAAAACGTTTGAAAACCACGTTTTGCAGTAAATATTAACTACGTGGATAATTATTGTACTACTATTATGGCTACTGTTGACCTAAATATTATAATTATTGCCAGAGTAAGCGCGTCTACAGTAACAGTTGTTCAATTACTGGCTAAGAATTGACAGCAGTGTTAATAGGTTTTGCAATAGTATATTTGGAATCAATATAACCATCTATTACAAATGTTTAAATTTTCCTGCATCTAAAAAGTTCAAGTTTAAAAGTTTTGCATTTAGGTACGTTAAAACGTTTGAAAACCACGTTTTGCCGTAAATAATAACTACGTGGATAATTATTGTACTACTATTATGGCTACATTTGACCAAAATATTATAATTATTGCCAGAGTAAGCGCGTCTACACTAACAGTTGTTCAATTACTGGCTAAGAATTGACAGCAGTGTTAATAGACTTTGCAATAGTATATTTGGAATCAATCTAACCATATATTACCAATGTTTAAATTTTCCTGCATCTAAAAAATTCAAGTTTAAAAGTTTAGCATTTAGTTACATTGTAATGTCTGAAAACTACGTTTTGCAATAAATATTAACTACGTGGATAATTATTGTACTATTATTATGGCTACAGTTGTCCAAAATATAATTATTGTCAGAGTAAGCGCGTCTACACTAACAGTTGTTTAATTCCTGGCTAAGGATTGACAGCAGTGTTAATAGGTTTTGCAATAGTGTATTTGGAATCAATCTAATCATATATTACTAATGTTTGAATTTTCCTGCATCTAAAAAATTGAAGTTTAAATGTTTAGCATTTAGGTACTTTAAAACGTTTGAAAACCACGTTTTGCAGTAAATATTAACTACGTGGATAATTATTGTACTACTATTATGGCTACTGTTGACCTAAATATTATAATTATTGCCAGAGTAAGCGCGTCTACACTAACAGTTGTTCAATTACTGGCTAAGAATTGACAGCAATGGTAATAAGTTTTGCAATAGTATATTTGGAACCAATCTAAACATATATTACTAATGTTTAAATTTTCCTGCATCTAAAAAATTGAAGTTTAAATGTTTAGCATTTAGGTACTTTTAAACGTTTGAAAACCACGTTTTGCAGTAAATATTAACTACGTGGATAATTATTGTACTACTATTATGGCTACTGTTGACCTAAATATTATAATTATTGCCAGAGTAAGCGCGTCTAAAATAACAGTTGTTCAATTACTGGCTAAGAATTGACAGCAGTGTTAATAGGTTTTGCAATAGTATATTTGAAATCAATCTAACTATATATTACTAATGATTAAATTTTCCTGCATCTAAAAAATTCAAGTTTAAAAGTTTAGCATTTTGGTACGTTAAAACGTATGAAAACCAGGTTTTGCAGTAAATATTAACTACGTGGGTAATTATTGTACTACTATTATGGCTACTGTTGACCAAAATTTTATAATTGTTGCCAGAGTAAGCGCGTCTACACCAACAGTTGTTCAATTACTGGCTAAGAATTGACAGCAGTGTTAATAGGTTTTGTAATAGTATACACCGCCGTTCATTTGAAGTGGATCACTTTAAGAAACTAGTTTTGACGACTTTTTCATAACAAATTGTAGTTTGTATTATTACTAGAAAGCGAATTAACTATTGTTTTAAAAGCAACAAGTAGCCACACGTAATTTTTAAAAAATATCACTTTTAATAAGTAGCCGATAAGTTAACAATGAAAAACTTGCAGTGAAGAAACTTGAAGATTTTGGTGTGTTTTGTGTATTGTTTGATAAAAATGCATGAATTATTAATTAATTATTGATTATTACCGCTTTAAACGATGCCACGACGTCCATTAAACTTTACTACAAGTTATGCATTGTTGGCTTTTCGCGTACTTATTAAAAATGATATGAATTAAAAACTACATGTGGCTACTTAATATTTTTAAAACAATAGTTAACTCAATTATTAGCTACAATACAAACTACATTTTGCTATAAATAGGTTAGAAAAATGTCGTAGAAACAAATTTCTTTAAGTGATCCACTTCAAATGAACGGCGGTGTATTTGGAATCAATCTAACCATATATTACTCAAGTTTAAATTTTCCTGCATCTAAAAAATTCAAGTTGAAAAGTTTTGCATTTAGGTACGTTAAAACGTCTGAAAACCACGTTTTGCAGTAAATATTAACTACGTAGCAAGCTAAACAGAAGCATATTGCTTTAATAAAAACTACAAAAATGACTTATTACCAAAACAAGATTTTTAATTCTGACAATCCCCCACGTGCGGCATGGAAGGTTGTTTCCGAATTATCCAATAAAAATAAAAAGTTAAATACCATTGCATTAAATGTCAACGGCACTGTAACTGAGGATCCGCAACTGGTAGCAGAACAGTTCAATACATTTTTTATTGAGGCTCCCTTAGACATTATAAAACAAATTCCTAAAACAAATAAAATACCTATTCAGAGTAATATATGTAATTATTCTCTTTTTTTAAGTGCTCTAACAGAAGACGAGTTATACGATATACTAAAAAATAAAATAAAGAATAAGAATTCCGCTGGTCCTGACGAAGTTCCGACATTTTTAGTCAGGCGAGTATTAAACCTATTGTTAAAACCCTTAACTTACTTGGTCAATTTATCCTTTGAAAATGGAGTTTTCCAAATCAAATAAAAATTGGTAAAGTGGTACCTATTTTAAAGAAAAAAGATCCTTATATACTAAATAATTATAGACCTGTTACGGTAGGTTCACCATTCTCAAAAATTTTTGAATATTGTTACCTAGACAGACTGATAAAGTTCTTAAATAGGTTTAATATATTGTCTGACAGTCAACATGGCTTCCGTGGTAGTAGGTCGGCAATAAGTGCTTTACATACATTTTACAACAAAATCGTTAGTTGCGTAGAAAATGGTGAATGTCCTGTCGGAATATTCTGTGATCTTAGTAAGGCATTCGATTGTGTTAATCACCGACTGCTGCTGGATGTGTTATTTGATGTCGGTATTAGAGGCGTTACTTTTAATTGGATATCTGATTTTATTTCAGAGCGAAAGCAATATGTGTCAGTGAATCATAACGGTGTAAATAACGAGTCAACTAAATTTAACTCGGGATACAGCATACTAAACATGGGCGTCCCACAGGGCTCTGTATTGGGTCCAGTACTCTTCATAATTTATATAAACCGACTTGAAAGAGTACTGACTAACCCTTTTTTTACAATGTATGCCGACGATCTGTCGGTAATAATATCTGATAAGTCACCTGAGATATTGAAAATTAGGTGCGATGAAGTCTTGAAAACTTTATCGACTTTTTTCAACCAACATTATATGTATTTCAATGTTGATAAGACCCAAATAGTAAAATTTCATAACAGACAAAAAATATGTGATCCCTTAACTGTAAACATCAATAATACCTCAACTACTTCTACCACGGATGATGTAAGGTTTTTAGGACTTCATTTTGACCAAACCCTTAATTGGAGGTCACATTGTGAATGTTTAGTTTCGAAACTCAATTCTGTATCGTACTTATTTCGAAATGTTAAGGGAGTACTTACCAAAAGTCAGCTACTCAGTTTATATTATGCACAGGTGGATTCACGTTTGAGATATGGCATCTGTTTTTGGGGAATGTCTGCAATGTCGCAGCGAGTTTTCATAGTCCAAAAGCGCATTCTGCGCTGCATTGCCAACCTCAATCGTGGAAATACTTGTAGAGACTTCTTTAGAAATACTAGATTATTAACACTTCCTAGTATATACATATTTGAAACTTGTGTTTATGTATTTAAAAGTAAAAACAAATTTATTATAAATAGTCAGGTACACAGTGCTGATACAAGACAGAAGGAGGATTTTAGAATACCTTTTACGAGACTACAGATCGCAAGTAAGCTGACTGCCAATTTCGGCCTCAAGTTATAGTATGTATAATCATTTGCCACGTCAAATTAAGGTAATTACAGAGCTGTCTAAATTTAAAGTACACCTGAAAGCGTTTCTAGTAGAAGGGTGTTTTTATTCTGTACAAGATTTTTTAATTTAAATCAATTGATACATGTTATGGAGATTAACTTTTAATCGATCCCTTGTGATGATTCACCGTTCTGGTGTTACATTGTTTCGTGTTTTTTAATGTGTTTTTTTATTGTGACTTTTTCATATTGTATATACAATCATAGGAACTAAAAGCTTATTATTATTATTATTATCAAAATAGTGAAGCGAATGTTGTAGAAACTAAGACAGAGTTTACTTGACCTAAAAAGTTTAAAGACTACTGTTTATAAACTATGCTTTAGGTTTGTTAAATTAAAAGAAAAGAAAAGAATTTATATGAAATTTAAGTTCAAATTACATGTAGTGTATTTTTAGTTATATAGCTATGTTGGTATTGATACAGAGCATGGTTTGGTGATGTATGTTTTTGTAAAGTGAACCTATTATAAGTTATTAAATCATTCTTAGAGACATGAAGCTACTTTATTTACTATATTGGACCACTATGAAGTGCTAATAAAACACCTGCCAAAATTTCTCGTTCGTAAAGTCAATGGTTCTTTCCTGTTGTGGGATCTAGGGCCAGGGATTACATGAAGTACAACGCCCCCTCTACAGATCGCTTCCTAGTGGGGCTGTGAATCTTACCAGTTTTACTCCTATATTCGATTAGTCGGAATGCGGTACAGCGGCAAGGCACTTTTCTCGGAATTGACGAACGCCTTGACATGAATTAACCCAGGTAGCCCATTTTGATATTTCTTGTTTCTCACATTTTCATCTCTTTCGAACTATCTCCCGTGTTTTCCAGCGACATAGAACATTTGATGACGACTCTTGCATTTCTTCTCGGCAAATCGTGGCGTTTTGGAGGCCGGTGTGTAAGTTGACCTTGAACCCACCAGGGTCTAGCCCTTGTCGCCGCAGTATGTGCCATGACTTGTTTTGTCATAGTAGTTGTGGCGGATCAGTTTTGTTTGCCTCTAAATAGGAGATTTATTTCCCCGAGGATACCAAGTCTCTCATAAATATTTTGTAAAGGTCCCCTGGCGGAGGACCACTTGTATGGGACACTACGTTGGGGTCGCCCATATTCGTGGTCTGGGGACCAGCTCGGACTCATCTAACCACCAAACCTCGTTGATTTTCAAGCACGTGGGCTCCTACTCACATCTGTTGCGGGGTAAATAGGGAATGGTAGTTTTAGTAACTTCACTGTCGTTTCGTTTCAATTTGTAGGCTTAAGATCGGTTGTGCCAGTATCACCCTTTTGGTATTGTTATAGATTTCGTAGGATATCCCTTACGTTGTGCAAATGCGCTTGAGTTTTGAGAAAATTTGGGGCAATTCTCTTCAAAAAGAGGAGTGTGATGTTAATTTGAACTTCTAACGCCACTAGTCGTGGCCCATTTCGTTTTAAGCCTGTTAAGCCAAAGCCGCCCCTATCCGACAGCAAAATTCGCTAAAAATTAGCTTATCGCGGGGAGACGCTTGCTTAGTAAACGCCTTTATATTTGTAGAAAATTTGCCTCTGTCGTTGCAACCCACGCGCGAGCGTGGAAGTTTATTCTCATTGTATACTATGATCAAACATTATTTTCATCTAGTATGGTTAAGGTATAGTTCCTAGTTTATGAATGCAACTATAACTCACTTAAAATGAAATGTCAAATTTGATATTTTGTGTTAACGTAGTTGCATTCATAAATTAGGAACTATTCCATAGCCAATACTGGATGAAAATCATTTTTGAACATACCTTAGTTTGAGTTGGCATTGAGCATTGAGCCCGAGGTGTTCGATGAAGTTGTAGTGATGCGGGAGTTTGCTAGTCACGTAATGTAGAGAACCAAATATTCTTAAATTACATCTTTAATTATGGTGAAACCGCAGATATACAAGATTTCCCCGACAATATTACCAGTTTCGAAGAGCACTATTGGGCCTATAGGCCGTTTGAGTACGACTACTCTTTGTTTCACACGTAGTGGATTTTATTGGCTACTCCCTCCCTTTCGCCCACGCAAACCGAAACTAATTGCCATCTTCCCCTGACTGTTTCATCGCAGCAGCTTTTTAGTTGACTCTATCGTCGGGTGCAAAGGCTTCCAGCTGTACCTCCCCCCCCACCCACCCTTCAACGTTCTGCTCGTCTTTTGTCTTAATAAACACTGAACTATTAGGTTTGCATTTTTAACTATTAATTTATTCGAATTGCGTCCATTTGGAAGACGCAACTTTAGCATTTCTAGCCCCAAACTACATCGTCCGTAAATTGTTTTTAATGGTTTACATGTGTATTGAAGAATGACTAACTATTGCAGGAGATAATCCAAGTTTTTCTTATTTTTTTTTAATTTTCAGTGTTTTAAAAGCAATATATTTATGTAAGAAAATTAATTTTTCTTGAATGTATTGTTTGAATTCAGTTACATCCCAAGTACACTACAAAAGCTGTCCAGATTCTTGTTTTGACAAATATTGACACTTCGCATTAATCGTGCATTATTGAATTTAAAAAATACATATTCATGTAAAAAATGATAAGAATTCGTTAAATAAGAAGTTGCTTATAAATGAACCAATATTTTCGAATAAATACATTCCATAAACTTCAATAATAAATGTAACAAAATAGCACAGTAAAACTACGGTTTAACCCAAACATAAAGAAAAAGTTCTGCCCAGCGGCAAACTGTTTAGTACCTTCCTCTTAATAAGTGGTAAAAAATTGCACGACTTTGCGCGTCGGGTTTAGGCGGGAGGGGGGTGGAAAGGTGGTAAAATGGTAAGTTTTAACAGTTTTTCGCAAATATCTCGTTAACTATGAGGTTTAGCGCAAACTTTATCATATAAAAAATTAATCTACATTTAATTTACAATAAAAATAATCTTATACATTTTTGCACTCCAGTAAATGATTGCGGAGATATGGAGGGGGTAAAAATGTAACTTTTTCTGTCTGGCCAAAAAAAGCGTGAGCGCCTATGAACTCGTAGTAGTCGCTCCAAGTGTATTATATAAAGGGTTTAGGGAAGTAGGGAGACCAAATGGTTATGGTGAAGAACCTAGCACAAAAGACGATCAACATTTGCCCATATCATGTACTACTACACATGTTGAAGTGAAAGTGGAAGATGCAATTAATGTCACTTTTGGACAAGCAGAACTTCTAACTAATAATAAGAAAAAGATGCATCTGATTGCTCTCATCACGGTACACATGCAGCAAGCTGGCTTCAAAGTGATTCAGGCTGAAAGTGATGCTGACACCAAGATCGTTTTTACTGCAATTGACGAATCAAAAAAGGAAAGAGGCTATCGTGATTGGCAATGACACCGATTTATTAGTCTTGTTGGTTGTTCATGCTCCAGCCAACAAACAGTTGAAGATGACTGTACCGAAGAAAGGTAACGAAGAAGAAAAAGCTTACTGCATTGGGAACATTCAGCGTGATATCAGGGAAATGAGGTATGTTCTCTTTCTTCAATTTATAGATATAATTTCCTCGATACTACGCCGAATCACTTTGAAGCCAGCTTGCTGCATGTGTACCGTAATGAGAGCAATCAGTTGCATCTTGTTGTTACTATTAGTTAGAAATTCTGCTTGTCCAAGAGTGACATTGATTACATCTTCCTCTTTCACTTTAATATGTGTAGTAGTGGATGATCTGCGCAAATGTTGCTCGTCTTTTATGCTGGGTTTTTCACCATAACCATCTGGCCTCCCCACTTTCCTGAACTTTTTATATAATACACTTGGAGCTAATATTATGAGATAATAGGCGTTCATACCTTTTTTGACCAAACAGAAAACGTTACACTTTTACCCCCTCTCTATCTCCGTAATCCTTTTACTGGAGCGCTAGAATGTATAAGACCATTTTTATTGTAAATTAAATTTAAATTAATTTTATATCAGGTAAAATTTGCGCTAAACCTAATAATTAACGAGAGATTTTCTAAACACTGTTGAAACCTACCATTTTACCAACCTTCTAACCCCCTTCCCGCCAAAACCCGAAGCGCAAGGTCGTGCAACTTTTTACCACTTACTAAGAGGAGAGTAGTGAACAGTCTACGGCAGGGTAAAACTTTTTTTTTGATGTTTGGGTTTTGACAATTTTTGAGCTATCTTTACTGTACTAAAAACAGTAAAAAGATAGAAACTCTTCAAATAACAGCTTTTCTGTATGTCAAAATATAAACAAAAAATTAAAAAAAAATCCATTACCGTTATCCTGTCAATAAACGACAACCATCAGCGTCTTTGCGGATTTGGTAATAAATTTTACTTCTTAGAACTACTTACCTAATCTTTCTGAAAATAATGCAGTCTGCAAGAAGCTACTGGGTTTGGACTTTTGCAATTGATTTCAATGAAATAGGGTAGACTGGTAAAGTGCTATTATCTAATAAAACAGGCGACGACAACACCGTTGAGGCCATATCGAACCTGGCGGTCATTTTTTATTGTAACGTTTGTAACTGTCATCATCATTATATTGTTCTATTTGTTTATACTATTTAAATAATATTATTTTCCGGCTGCTGATCATGTAAATCAGTGATACAGCCTAAGTAACAAAACGTGTAAGTCGGTGATTATATTTGTTTGCTGTTTTATCTTGACAACGGAACTTAATATTATTATTAAGTTCCTCGGATAATAAAATTAGCAACGCAAGATGCAGACTTCGACGTTTTGTTTATAATTGCAAGTGTTTATGTGACATGTGACACTCACAGGTAACACGACTCACAGAATTAATCCTGGTGACAGGTGACAAACCAAACGATTTTTTCAAAAATCTAGGAAAATTTCGATAAGCAGCGGAAAATATATAATAAGATAACTCGGAATGTATCGCCTATTAACATTTTTGGCAGGCAACAAGCCGCGGCTTTGCCTTGGCTTGTACTTGCCTACCTCAAATGTGTATAGGCCCTTACATTCCTTGTTACTTACATATCTATTATTTTTTCCCATCCTTACAAATTCGCCGTCATCCAATATTTGTCGTCCTAGGCTTTAACCTAGTCAGCCTGTACCTAAATCCACCGCTGAACAGGGAAATTACTTATTCAGGTATTAAGGCGTACAAGATGTCTTATTCAAGTTTCGAGGCACTACGTGAGATGTTACCTCACGTACTGTTTGTAGAAACGTTTTCGCCTAAATTAATAGGAGACGTTAAACGTAGCCCCGCGTGCAAGATTCGAGTCCCAGATATGGTTTGCTTCTAGGATGTAGGAGCGCACTTTTCAAACCAGCACTTCGTGTTATGTGCTGCGTCATTTTAACGCATAAAAGTAATAAAACGTAGTACTGCTTTCTAGCAAAGTGCGGTAAACTTGCAGTTAGCTAAAGATATAAGTATATTTTTGTCCACTTTCGAATCTTACACCATTTTTTTACAATTCATTAATTATCATGGTATCATTATTTATGAATCATATATGACGATAATGTGTTTTAGGAAAATATAAATCTCATATATTAATTTCACCATGGCTATTCTTGTATTAACACTTAGTACGACTAACAATACAAGAACTATGGCTAATGCAAATCTAAAGATAAAACCGCTCAGAATTTACTGCTATTGTGTTATTAACATTTAGTATATATAGCGTCCAATAATAAATAAAAATAATTTTCCCACCGAAACATACAGTGCCCCACTTAAAAGTATAACATCCTTTGTTTTTATCAGATTTGAACCAAATATATAACACATTATGATCTACTTGTAGCATAAAAGCCATTCGTCCTATTCAAATGCAAAACCACTCACGTTACCAAAATAAATTAAAAAATCATATTAGGCATTTTTTATCGAAAATTATGTTAATAAAATTTGTTTAGAATTGCCCAAAAAGCTTGGATCCAAATTTTGAACAAAATTTAAAAATATTGAAATGTGTTTTTTTTTTGTTTAGGTACATACGATCATTTTATTTGCATTTGTACTAATATAAGCTGTATTATTAAAAATATCGTTAATAATCTGGTATCTTGATTGCGTTTTCTTAAAAATGAACTGTTATTGGTTCTCTTTTCTTTAGTGAAGAAAAAAATGTAATTGTTGTTCTACTTTTCTCTTTTCATTATTTTTCGGCAATACCACACAAGCTCCAATGTCTAAAATTGATGAAGCTCTTTTTAGATAATTGTAGCATTCTTGCAAAGCCTTTTCGTCTTCGTTATTGTATTCTTTTTTGTATTTCACCAAGTTTGTTAGTTATTTTGTATAGTAGGTCTTCAGTTGGGTTTGTATTATTTATATTTACCATAGTATTCAAATCTACCTACCTACTGAAATTTATACACTCTGGGAGTTATGCACGTCAGTGGTTGTACTTGTAGAAGGACGAAGATGTAATTCCACATAACGAATGTTTACAAATGGTATTATGTAAGAAATAATCAAAACAAGTACAGTGAAACGAATGGACACATATAGAGTAAAACTTACAAGTTAATTCACAGCATGAGTGGTTTAAAATTCATAATCAATTTTTTAAGTACTGGTCAAGATAAACTGATTATTTGATACCTGGTTCACTTTAAAATTGTTACTTATTGCAGTTCGATGGCGACTAACAATTTTGTTATTGAGCCTAATGTATTTACCTTTGTTTGTTTAACTTATTGTTCTACAACTTTATCTCGGACATATTTTAAAACTGCTTGCAAGCCTTTATCCAACCTTCTCACAACACGTCCATTTAAATAAAAATACTTAATATTTTTATGCATAGATTCTAGGTGTCTGTTGACATTTATACCACATTCCTGTTGAAAACAGCTTGCCCAGAGCTTATCATTCTCATTATAATTGATTTTAAAATAGTTGCTAAATTGTGCGGTTTCAAAGTCATCCAAAAATAGGTCTAAACTCTTGTTCAAATTAAATGTAAACTGGTTCACATCATTACAATTTTGCAGATATTTCAATATTTTATATACCCATGTTCTCTTATTAGAATCTGATACTTTATTGATATTTTTTTGCTATGCTCGGTCAACCTGCCATGCACAATACAAGCGGTGTGTAGGTATTCGCATCACTTCTATCCATGCGTGGTAAAATACTGCATCATATCTGATATGAATGATTTGGGTTTAATTTCACAGTTTATTTTTAACTTCAGTTTGCAAAAAATGTATGTACTTGTTTAGGAACCAAAACATTATTTTGAACTTTTATAATTAATTGTGCATGCATTTTGTAATACCGGCTGCAAATATAAATGCTGGACAAGCGGTCAGCACTTCTTGACTGGCCTGGTGAATAAACTTCAATGACGCTGAATTGCTGATATAAACAGTTTGTTATGATATGTAACACGCAAGTAGAAATGCAAGTTGAACTGGGACAATGTACTCAACCTTTGCAACTTACGTCATATTTTTATGTCTATATATTGCACTAGCTACCCTTTTTGTGCTTTTAAATGTGCACTACTTTCAAATATTGATGTTAATTGAGTATTTTGAACTACAAATTGCCGTCTTTTGGATAATAATGTCAATAATTACTTTTTGTAATAGCTCCTGAAACTTTACAGGGGTGGGTTCCGTTACCTAGTTACTTGTTTTTGAAAAATTGATCTTCCAATATTTTCAATTTTATTTAAAAACAAAAGTCACATCTTATGTCAATCAAATGTCAAAAACAGTTTTTAAATTCCAATCCTTAGAATGGTACACTCTAATACTAAATAACACAGTAAGTTCTTATTTGTTAATCAATTTCACCTTCTTAACGTCTTTATTTATTTTCTAGTTAGAATATGATAAGAAATCACCCACATTGTATCGTTATTTACACAACATGCAAGACAGCAACCTATTTGAGATCTGCAACTAGCCCCTTCAAACTCCTTACTGTAATGCACCGCTCACAGACGTACCATTCGTTCCAATTGTTCAACACCCACAAATACTATCTCATGTCAGCAACCAGCAAAACTGGACCTCTATGTGCTCCAGTCTACCGCTACCTGGAATGCTCCTCCTCTCTCAGATGTTACCCTTTTGAAGCTCTAGTCAACAACACATATCTTGGCGTAATCCCATTTTATTCCCATCACATATCAAATGTAATATTCCAAATAAAGCTGACCCAGTATATTTCCTTAATACTTTACTTGTATGTAACAATTCTTCTATCCATTAGTTTTGTCTATCATTTATCAAGAATCTTCTTTAATTACTTCTTATTCTATTAAATTTTCATTTTTAATCACCACGTAGATTTAGTTTAGGTACCCTATTTATCCCAACCAAAAATATACGAATAAAACAGGGTTAGCTTCCATATTTTAATGATTCCAAAAATTAGTTTAATACATTTTCAGTTTGTTATTTTTGTCTACCGTCTACTAAACTCCTAACTACTTCATATCATTATTTATGCATTCGAGTCTAATCTAATTTGAGATCAACCTACTTAATTTTATCTTATTTCGAAATGAACATTTGTCATTGATTTATAAACTATATTTTATCAATATTTAATTTTATTTTTAATCCACCTGTAATTTTCCAATAGCTATTTCAGATACGAATGTTCCTTATCTCAGATTTATTCAGGGAACTATATAAACATTCTCATCCCATTGTAATATCCCAATTTTTTACAAATTTTTATTCAAACCACATTAAGCTTGTATCAAAAACAATATATAGGAACTTTCAAATCAATAAACTAATGCAATTCGAAATCTCTGTGTTCACGAACCTCTGGCGAACGACTCCAAGTCTTATTACATTTCTTGTGTGAGACTGCACAAAGCGTCCCGGCCTTCTATCGTTAACCAACGAAACCAAGTCTTTGCTACATTTCTTGTGTGAGACTACACAAGACCGTTTGTTTTTATCTTTTTACATTCTGCACCCCTAAGACTTAACCTGGAATTGTTCAAATTAAAAAACATACGGTCCACTACAAGCTCTACCCTGAACTTACTAAAGTGTCTTGACGATTGGTGAACATACATGCTGCTGGAAATCCTTTGCTATACTCATCTACAACTATAAGGGCCGGTTGCAGAAAGCAATGTTAAGTCTGGTGTTAGCTAACGTCGCGTCAAAGTGAACAATATCGCATCAAATTTTGTTTACTAATGTATTAGTTAGGTACCATAAAGATTTGAGATTTGATTCGTTTTTGTTCACTTTGACGTCACGTTAGCTAACACCAGACTTAACATTGCTTTCTGCAACCGGCCCTAAGTGTTGTAAGTTCAAAATCGTACCCATTAAATCCATAAGTGAAGTCAATAGCAACTGTATTATTCCCAAATGTCTCTAACACGTATATCTGTGATTGATTCATGATTACACGAACATCGCTTTCAGAAAGATCACCATCCTTCACTCCCTGCTTCTTATAATAAACAACAGATTCATTAATCCACATGTCAAAACTCACCGGGGCAAATTTATTTCGTTTTCAATCATCCAAGATATGGATTCCGTACGAAGTTTTTATATTGGGTACATCTTGTTGTGTTAACAAATAATGGATTCTTTGTACGCCATTCTCAAGAATTTGATCTCTGTTTTGATTAAGTATATTATAACAAAATATCAAAAATAAGAAAATAGTTATTAAAAAATAAACAAAACTAGGTTACCTTGGCAATGAAACACCAGATAATAATTTATTAGCAATTAGTTCTTAGTCTTCTTTCAGAAAATGCAAATGTTCCACATCTTTATCATGGTTATGAGTCTTATTATACACAACATAGCATTTATTTTTTAAAATAATCCATATCACTGCAATATATTAGCCAGCATGGCCGAGTGGTTAGGGAGCTCGACTACGGTGCCGCGGTACAAGGTTCTATCCCGATATCTGGCAACTGGCTGGCGTCCCAACTAGTCGTTTTAAAAATTGGGTACCGAAATCACAGTTGTGGAAGTAGGGAAAGTAAGGCAGTCATCGAAGGCGTGATGCTAACCACATCACCCAGTACACCGTTAACAGTGTGCCAGATTGACTGGGCTTTGGAAAGATATTTCAGCGACCCTGACTCGCCATGTTCCTACCTTTACTCCAATACATTAACAGTCTTACTTATAGTGCTGTTGTTATTTGTGTTATAAGCTGCGTATAATTACACCTACGTGCAGATCTTACAACTGTTTGGTACTTATACATCTTTTTCCACGCTCGCGGAAATCCACGGCGCACAGTGGGAGGAAATAAAATTCTAACTGGCCAAAAATGATATGACATTGTTATTTGCATTTTTTAATCTGTAGAATTCGATTGTGAGATTTATTTAGCTCCAAAATTTGACAGTTTTAAAATTAAAATGACCAAATCTTCAATATTCTAAATTATGATATTAAGTATTTTGTTATAAAATATTCTAGTTAAAGTAATGTCAATTTTGGTCATTTCGGGTGATAATTGACTAAGAAACAGAGTCACATCTGTATATGGTGGTAAAGATTTAGATACCGATTTCTTAACTTGTTGAACAGCTTTTTTTATTTTTTATTTTTTAATATCCTCTGAAAAATAAAAATTCGCAACTGTAGTTTTTGCAAGTTTTTGCAGATAAAGTATACGCCATTTTATAAAAAAGATGTGAATGTATAATATGAAAACAACAATAAAGATCTAATAGCCTCTAATAATTTTTCGACGCTAATAAATTTAGTAAAAGTTTGAGATAACCTACTGGTTTTAAAATAAGGTGTTTTTGTTTTCGAAACAAAAGAATTAAGGATGAATATTATGTACCTTCTGTAGCTTCATTCATTTTCATAGAAACATGTTTAATAGTATAACTTCTATTTCATTAATAAATGTTAAATACGCTCAACACACCTATAAACATAAATCAGTGTTCCCACTTTGACAGTTACCTAGCGTTTGACGTATGCACAAATCATTTAGCTAACTTGATAACATCCTTCAGTAAGTCATACAAAACGCATATAAATAGATTTTATTAAAAATGTATCTTGAGAATTTTTATATTTTTGGCCACTTGGAATCCTAATTCCGCCCACTGTGCGGCGCGTGTATGAAAAGTAACTTCGGCAACACCGCAATTTAATAATAATCGCGCGTGCATAGCGAGCTTGTGCTACTGTCGAATGTTTGAATTTAAACTAAACGCAAAACTTGAATAATATTTTTGTGTTACAGCTGTTTATGGACATTGCTACCAATTCGTATAACCTAACAGCATTTATAAAGAAGATTAAAACAGATCCCAAAATTAAAAAACATTTCGACAAATACAACAATGGGTAATTACTTGTTTCTTTCAACATAACTTTTCTATTAATTGGTTTTTTGATTTTTAGCAAAATAATTTGAAGATTGGGATAAAAAAGTTTTAAAAAATGAAAACGTGACGAAAACTTATCAACAATGACACAAAAATGTTTTAATGGTATATATAATTGTGAGGCTTATTCTTTCACCTATTTTCCTAATGATTGTTATTTTTAGATTCTACAGATTATTGCATTTAAAAAAAAGGCTTATTTTGTATTTTAAAATTGTTTTTGGTTGATGAAGCTGGTATAACCAGCGAAACGTTACTTTTTAAATAAAATTTTAACATGTTCTTGTCAATACAGAGACAGATTGAAATTTATTTTTCATATAGAATCTCCAAGTAGCTTAATTAAAATAATACTAAATAGCTGATATTATCTCCAAAATTTGCAGTAAAATTTGAAGTTATTTTCAATTGTATTTAGTTTCTGTCTATGTTATTTTAGTTTTTCTCAATAAAGGTAAGATTATTATTAAATTTTGTTAAAACTGTTTATTCCAAAGAACCAAATAATTATTTTTAAAAAAGGGTAAGTATAATTTAAGCATTTGTAGAAAAGTATTTTATTTTAAGATGGCTTCAAAAAGGAAAAGAAGTAAAAATTGGGCGGAGGACGAAAAGAATTTGTTGGTAGATACAATGAGAGATCATTACAAAATTTTAGAAAACAAAACTGTCGACTGTCGATGATTAAAAAAAAACAAATTGTGTGGAAAGAGGTCGAGGAACAGTTTTGTTTAAATGGAAAGCATCGGGAGTTGGCCCAAATTAAAGAGCAATGGAGGCGAATGAAGAGGGAAGCCAGAACAAGAATTAACCATCAAAAAAAGAAATTCACGAAAACAGGTGGAGGATCACCATCTTCAAAGGAACATCACGATATTGATTATGTAATTAGGGATATGGTGCCATACGAATTTGAAGATGACGTCAGCGAATTTGATAGCGATAAGAAAGAAAATGCTTCTAAAACTCAAACATCCGCAACTGCGAATGTACACTTAGATGAAGATGACATGAAAATTTTGGATCCTACAACTGGCGAGTTCGAAGAGGTTTCAGTAGTTAAAGAACATCCAATGCCAACTACATCTCTAACATCGGCTGCAGAAAAGAAAAAGATTACTGCATATGAAGTAAAAAATTTATCAAAAAAAGGAAGAATTTCAAATGAAAAACCAAAAAGAACTACATGATTTAAGAATGGATTATGAGAAGCAGATTTACGAGCAAAAGTTAACGTATGAAAAAGATATTTACGAACTAAAAATTGCTTGTAGAAAAGCAAAGTTACTTTTCTGGCAGAAACAACTGCAGAATATCGGCGAACAAACAGTATTAACTTTTTAATTTGATTAATTTCGTAAATACGTACTACCTATTTCGTTACAAAAATTTTAATTTGTTAATAAATAAAGTGAATTCAATTTGGTCATTTCTAATTTTATAATTTATCTTATTTAGTTTATACGTTAATATACTACAATTAATAAAGTATGTAACACAAGAAAGTGATAGTTAAATAAAGAAACAGAAATGAATGTAGATCATAAATGAACAATACTTTTTTGCTCATAATAGAAAGAAGTCAAAAATTTAAATTAATGTATTCGGTCCTGAAGGCTCGACCTCTTAAATTTTGGCCGATATCAGGAATGCGATTTTCTTCGTCATCACTGCTTATAACTTCTTCGTGATCTTCTTCCTCTATATCTTCATCCAATAAAAAATCTTCCAAACAGATATTATGCAGCACTGCAAGAGCAACAATAGTTGCCGTGGTAGTCGGTAGGGAAGTGTTAATACCGCGGGACAAGCAACGAAGTTTTCCTTTCCACTGACCAAACAAACGTTCTACGCAATTTCTTGTGTGGATATGTGCTCGATTACTGGATTAGTTAGTGGTGTAAGCATGGTTGGTGTGGCAGTGTATCCACCATCTCCCACTAACATTCCTCGTATTTCTCCTCTCTGAAATTGTTCCCTAATAGCACAGGATTCCCATATCCTGGAGTCATGGGCACTACCTCGCCACTTTGCAACGATATCTAATATTCTGCACTGTGAATCACAAATGATTTGAACATTTAACGAAAAGAAATTTTTTCTGTTGACATAAACTGCAGCATTGTCCCCTCCAGGATTTTTAATTCTTATATGAATACAATCAATTGCACCCACTATACCTGGCATTCCTGCTACTCTAAAAAAACCTTCTTTGATAACTCTAATTTCTTGTGCTGTTTGAGAAAAACGTACATATTCGTTGCGATGTCTTGCTAATGCACGAACTACATTGTGAACTATTCTGGACAGTGTTTGCTGGAAAAAACCATGTAAATCAGTTGGTAAGCTCCTTTAGCAAAGTATCTTATGGTAGCCATTATCTGTATTTCAACAGATATGGGAATTCCTTTTCTTGCCTCTGGAATATGCAAATCATGTTGTTCTCTGAATGTGGAAAAAGTTTGAAAACATATCATATGCAAATCATTTTCCACAATTCTTATCACTCCCCGTGCTACGGCTTCCGACATTCTATAAACCTTTCGGAATTCATTTTCAGTGTATTTATAAAAAGGATTGCTTCTATGTAAATAAATTTTTCTCCTCCTTTCTCTGCGACTCAAAACCATTTCTATCTTTTCAACATCGTCAATTCTTTCCTGTACCTCGTGAAAATTGTCCAAATCCATGTTTTTAGTTTAATGTTGCTTCAACACGTTTAAGCCATGAAATAAGTAAGGTACTAAGGTTTATCTGAAAATTCAGGCTTGTCAGCACTAGGTACTGAAAATAAAAAATAATTCCAAATATGTAAACCGTAAAATTACATTCACTAACCCTCCAAAATTATAATAATGCAATTACAGCAGAATATTACAGTAGAAGCACACTCGCTAAACGCAATTCGAATGGCGTGGAACTTTTTGACATAAGTTGCTGCTTGCACGGACATTACATGCATCTATAAGTATGACTATTCAATTCACCTGTCATCTGTCAAAAAGTAACCAATGAAAATCCAGAATTCTGACGTTTCTTGACCAATCAAAAAAATATCAGTGGATATATCTTCCTAGAAGGTATTCAAGTGACTATTTTTAACAAATGCTATTTTTATTAGAAAAAGTCAATATTAGTGTTCTGTTACTATAGAAATTGAGTAGTTTGTTGCTAGATTTACTGAAAACTAATTTGAAAAAGTAGTTTGGTTCATTAAATAGTCCCTCGAATACCATTCTTAGTCAAAGTTAAGTTGATTATTTTTGCGGTGGTATCACTACTCATGTCCATTGCGCTTTGGATTAGGACTCGTGCTATCGCACTCGTCCTAATCGTACCAAAGCGCAATGGACATTCGTGACACCACCGCAAAAATAGTCGACATAACTTTGACTACTCATGGTATTATAAGTGATAATTTTACACGCACCGCATAGCGCAAGTTACGCGCGAGTAAAATTTCTATAAGTAAGACTGTAAGTGTATATTCTATTCTAGTCAATAAAGTAATGCAGTTAGATATTTTTCTGTGTTCACAAACCTCTTCCAAATGGGTCCAAGTATTTATTAACCTCCTTATTTGAGACGGCATAAGGTCGTTTTGGCACACCATGCTCTACCAACGGAACCAAGTCTTTACTACCCTCCTTATGTGAAACTGCATCAGGCCGTTGGCACTGCATCCTTTAGCATTTCTACACCCCTAAGAATTATCCTGTAATTGTCTAAGTTACCCAAAATTAAAACATACTGTCCACTACAAGCTCCACCCTCTGAACATACTTTATCACTTAAAGAGTTTCTGATAATTAAGTCTTTTAACTGTTTGCATTGTTTACCAAAATCCAAAGTATTGATGCATCATGTAGGTAAATAAATAAAGTCAAGGGTAAAAATGGTATATTGTCTATACTATATTCATACATTCATTTAGGTATAATAAAATAAGTAAAAAGTACCAAAAGTATTACACTCTGATTGCCTTCATTGGCACCAATTTTTCAAATAATTCGTCTGAAGTCGCATTTCTTCTGGGACTACCTATAAATATAGCAAATGAAAAAACTCTTTCAACTAGTGCTGAGGAAGGCAAATCTGTGTTGTACCATAAAAATAGAATTTTATTCGTACACACGCAATTTAGTAATTGAATTACCACAAACAAATTAGTAATTTAAATACAAAGTAGGTAATTCTACTGCCTACTTCTGCTCCGTAAATATGCATTATCATACCACAACCTTACAATAAGTTTTAAGATTTTATTATCAATAAAGAGTTTTTTGCAATCATAATTAAGAGTTTAGCACTACATTAGTTTTAACAATAAAAAATAGATGGACTGCACAAAAATTATAATTCGAGTAAACTAGTGGCCAGACCGGGTTCAATTCTCGGCTACTACACAGGGGTTTTAAATATTGTGCGTTACCCGGCTACCATGCTAACACCTGTGGTAGTCGTTAACCTCTAACAAAGGAACTCATCCTCAGTTGGGACAGACAAGGCTAGCCACCTACCCGACTTACAAGTAAAGAGGGCTCATGGAACCATGACTTCATGGTTAAGACAAGCCACTGGACTAAAATAAGAGGAAGATGAAACATATTTTTATTCTGAGATCTATACTGTCCCATCTGAGCGTGATTGTACAATGACTGGCGATAGAAACGAATACTGACGAGTTTTGTGGAAGTTTGTCAATTAGTAAGAACATGAATAGGTATAAGCAGGAATAGACAGAGTACGATGCAAATATGTTGGTCAAGATAAACGGGAATTCAGTACAAGACCATTCGCAAATGCCAGTATTTGTGCTTATTCATATAGCTTAAATTTAAATACAGTACACAAATAAGGTTTTGCCTTTCTGACTATTCTTACCCTGCATAAGATGCATTCAGTGACTTTTGATTTATATTTCCAAATAGAACATAAATACAGTTTTGCTCTAATACTATGTTTGATGGAGAGGTGTTTGCAGAAGAAGATTTTGTAACTATGAAAATCATGACACCTCAAGAAAGTTTCTTATTCTAAGGTTTTTCTCTAGTAGTTATCTTCATATGTTTAACTAAAGTGCGTTTCTCTGCAGTTTTATATTTGCACATAGAAATCAATAATGTCTTTCTCCTTTACAAGTTCTTATATGTCCAACTAAATTATTCCCTTTATTACTTTTGTTTGCCGATTTAAACTCACAAATAGAACATTCATAACGTTTTTCTCCTGTATGCATCTCTATATGTGACATATGGGACGCTATATCACCTTTCCGTGCTCTTTATAGTCACAAAAATGAAAGAGGTTTTTTTTCTGTATGCATCTTTATATGGCTTACTAATTGACTCTTTTGTACTTATTTAAACTCACAAAAAAATAGAACGTGCATAAGATTTTCTCCTGCATGCATCTTCATATGGGCCACTAAATTACATTTGCGTACTGATCTATAATCACAAAAAGAACATCCATAAGGTTTTACTCCTGTATGTATCTTCATATGGCGTACTAAATGACTTTTACGTGCTGATTTAAACTCACAAATAGAACATGCATAAGGTTTTTCACCTGTATTCATCTTCATATGGGTCACTAAATCACCTTTCCGTGCTGTTTTGTAGTCACAAATAGAACACGCATAAGGTTTTTCTCGTACATGCGACCTCACATGGCTTACTAAACTACTCTTATGTACTGATTTAAACTCACATATATAACATTCATAAGGTTTTTCTCCTGTATGCATCTTCATAAGGGGTGCTAAATAACCTTTCTGTGCTGTTTTATAGTCACAACTAGAACATTCATAAGATTTATCTCCTGTATGAATCTTCATATGGCTTACTAAATTACTTTTTTGTGCGGTTTTAAACTCACAAATAGAACAGGCATAAGGTTTTTCACGTGTATGCATCTTCACATGAGTCACTACCTTATCTTTCCGTGCTGTTTTATAGCCACAATTAAAGCATGCATAAGGTTTTTCTCCTGTATGCATCTTTATATGGGTCGCTAAATCATCTCTCCGTGCTGTTTTATAGTCACAAATAGAACATCTATAAGGTTTTTCTCCTGTATGCATCTTCAGATGACGTACCAAATTACACATATGTGTTGATTTATATTCACAAATAGAACATTCATAAGGTTTTTCTCCTTTATGCATCTTCATATGGGTTGCTAAATCACCTTTCCGTGCTGTCTTATAGTCACAAATAGAACATTCATAGGGTTTATCTCCTGTATGCGTCTTCATATGGGTTAGTAAATTACCTTTATGTGTTGATTTAAACTCACAAATAGAACATGAATAAGGTTTTTCTCCTGTATGTATCTTCATATGGCACACTAAATTAGTTTTTTTTGTTGATTTAAACTCACAAATAGAACAGGCATAAGGTTTTTCTCCTGTATGCATCCGCATATGGGTCTCTAAAGCACCTTTTCGTGCTGTTTTATAGTCACAAATAGAGCAGGCATAAGGTTTTTCTCCTGTATTCATCTTCATATGGGTCTCTAAATTACCTTTCCGCGCTGCTTTATAGTCACAAAGAGAACATTCATAAGGTTTTTCACCTGTATGTATCTTCATATGGCTTACTAAATTACATTTTTGTGCTGATTTATAATCACAAAAAGAACATCGATAAGGTTTTGCTCCTGTATGCATCTTCATATGGCGTACTAAATTACATTTATGTGTTGATTTAAACTCACAAATAGACCATTCATGAGGTTTTTCTGCTGTATGCGTCTATATATGGCGTACTAAATTACTTTTATGTGTTGATTTAAACACACAAATAGAACATGCATAAGGTGTTACTCCTGGATGCATTTTCATATGTCGTACTAATTTACTTTTTTTTGCTGATTTATGCTCACAAATAGAATAAGAATCAGGTTTTTCACCTCTATGTCTCCTCACATGCTTAACTAAATCACCTATTGTTCCTGCCTCATACTCACAGTTACGACATGAATACACATTTTTCATTGTGTGTGTCTCCAAATGGTCAACTACCTTATATTTCCGTGCAGTTTTATATTCACAAATGGAAGAAGAATTAGATTGTTCCGAATGATTCATCACATGTTCCAAAAAATTACTCTCGTCTTCTGATATATATTTACAGGGTTTGTAAACAAACTGCTCTTCCAAGAGGCTTGTATCTGCTACAGAAGTACTAGGCAATTCATCTTTTATATGAAGTTCCTCCTGTTTAATATTCAATCCGTGATCGGTCATGTTGTTGGTTGTCTCTTGAATGAACTCTCGCGTATTTAAACTTACTTTATTTTCATTTAATGATTTGTCTATTCTGCTGGTCATTGTAAGAGTAAAATTATGTTATGAATAATCAAGAATTCAGATTTATTAAACGTTATGTCTAAAAATAAAACAAAATGAACTTCTTGGGTTAAGTTGTTTGATTATTTTAAAGATATTTACAAATTCCCTAGACTGAGTTGTAATATTTTTACTTACATGAAAGAAAACGAAATTAGAAGTAAATTATTCAGAGAATGTGGTGGCAAACATAATGTTGAAGTACACTACAATATTATTGTCAGGACCAAATAGATCAAATGTAATTCATGTGAACTACTCTAACATACAGGGCGCCCCGCAATAGGAACCCCATAAGTTACTACGATTTTCTAGTGGTTATTTTAGGCGAAAATGTTTCTACCAACACACAATGTAACAGTACGTGAGATAGCACCTCGCGTAGTGACTTTAAAATTGAATAAAACTGGTATGATACGATACTAATTTATGCAAAAATTTACAATTAAATTTTTTTATAAATCGTTTTAAACGTTTTGCACGTTGAAATCAGAAAATTGTATAAGACATTTATTAGTAAATGTATGAGTAGAAACATTTCTAACTAATCTGTCCGTAAAAATAAATGTGCGCGTAAATCTGTGCAGATGGTAAGTTCACACTAGTTAGAAATTCACAGACCCAAGTTTTAAGTGAATGTAATGCTGCTGCTTTTAAATATAACTCTTCACTGAATTCAATAAACTCAAGTTACTTTCTAATTAACTCCACTTGTATCGTTTAGGTCAGGCCTTAGAAAAAAAGATAAAACATCTAGTCATGTTTTTATTTAAGTCTGTAAGTTAATGTCAAATTGCATTTTGTTATGAAAACATTTGTCACTTTGACAGGCAAACGTTTACAGTGATTGAGTTTACTTATATCAAGCAAAAAGGAAAATAAGATGGCATTTACACAACAACAACGAGTGTATTAATCATACATACATACATACATAATATCTGACCCCTTATACTGTTTACACAGTGTCGGCTTGCCACGCGCACCGATCCGCTGAGATGTGCATTTTTTTAAATTCGGCAGAGGTACTTGAGTTAGTAGAGCCTGTCATAGCTAGAACACTACGCCCGCTCTCCAAATGTTCACTCATCTAAGAACTGACCAAGCAGACTGGAGCTTAACTTTTATAAGTGCCGTGAGATATGCAACACCATTTATTCGTACTGACGGCTGTATTAATTATAACAATAAAATATTTTTTTTAATTTAGTGGTGTGTATATTTTTAGGAAAATAGTTCAAGCTCAAGATGTAATTTAGTTTTCTCTGCCGTATGGTAGTTCATTTGCTTCAATGGGTATATATTGATAAGGTTAAGGCCACGTTGTGTTGCCTATAAGTTTATGTTTATAATTAAATATTAGTCTATTTAAATTGCCGTATTTACTTAATTTGGATATTCAAAATTATTTATGCTAGCTCCTGTAGATACACTTGACTGAAAATCAAAGTGGATTACTTTTATCTAGATTGCTTAATCTGAAATTTGATGTTCCTATTTTAATTATCACAATTCTAAACTTCTGTCAAATGTTACGTCAAACTAGTTTTTGTAAATTCAATCACAATCACTTGATTGTTACATTTTTTGTATGACAATCTCAAATAGTAAATGCTTCCTTAATTAAATTAATTCACTTTAATTTTTATTTTATTTGAGTTCTTATATAATACCTGGATTCATTTACCTTTTATTTAATTTAGCACTTTTCTCTGCTGAAACCAATTCATCCAACTCTACAACCTATCACTCTACAACTGCTCCACTCAAAACCACGGTGAAGGCTTCAACTGTTCACCAAACCGCCAAAATGTGCAGAATGAGGTTCCGTATTAACCCAGTCACCTAGTTTGCTGCATGAATCTGCCTACACAGCTCCACCACAGCCAGAATCCAAACAGACCTCGTTTGTAGTTGCGTTACTTTAATATTCAATCCAAATCATTCATTTGAATTCCGTTACAGCTTAGCACCAAGAATCCCGACCAGAGATAAATCCCACAAACATGCTCACTCTGCCAACGACTTCCAAGCGATCCTCTTCCCTTGCAACTTATTACTTGTTTTCAATTCAATCAATGCAAAATATTACAATAAATCAAATTCAGTAGTTCTTTCCTTTTATCTGCTTTTATAGATTATAAATGTTTCCGTTTAGTCTTCTCACCACATTCTTTATATTAATCCATATAGTCTGCATACCTTCCATCCTTCTAACACTTTATATTTTATTCCATTTTAACACCACGCAAATTTTATCTTAAACTTTTAACCCTTCTATATGACAAATATGTTTTTAAAACTATTAGAAGGGTTTATTTATTAATTTCTTATTACAAAAATTGATTACATGCTATTTGTTTCAAATTTTCTATATCAATAATAAAACAAACTTGTTAACCATCTAGCTTATTTTTTTATCCAACACGCTATAAACGCTTAATTATTTGATTAACACCCACTATGTTCAATAGTCTATCTCGAAAAAGTATTTGTCATCATTTTAAAATTTCCTTTTAGATATTAAATTAAATTAGAATTTTTCTCTTTCTCAATCAGCTTCATTAAATTAAATTATAAATTCTATTTCTTTCTTTACTAAATGCATCTTAATAATAATTTTAATATCTAGTTCACGTCTAAATTGACCTTTATAATTTACAGTTACTCTAATCCTATAATTACATTAATCTGATTTTTTTACCCCTTGAACCAATATCATAACAATATCAAGCAGGGGGCAAGAGGGAAGGAGATCGATCCCCATGCTGATCGCTCGGTGAAACCTGCGTTTATATTTGCGGCTTTTTAGTAGTACCGTATTCTGTCACTCGCGGTGCAATGTTCCACGCCGGGTCAGTTGGCGGCATGATGGTGGTTTGTTTTCCTCTGGTTTACGTTTTGATTTGCCCCAGCGGTCGTATGCCACGATCACGTGACGGATCGAGGACCCGGCGTGGAACACCATCTCTGCGAATGGTAGATACCGTACTATTAAAGAGCCGTAAATATCATCGCAGGTTCTGTTGTATTGCGATCGGTTTCTTTCCCTCTTACTCCATGGTATCAAATTATGACACACTTCAATTCGATCATGGCATGCTGCAAATTAGTTTTTTTTTTTGACACACGATGCAATGTTTTAGGTTATTCTTCTTCTTATCGTGCCTTATCCGTTTCGGACGTTGACTATTAACGTGACAATTTGTACTTTGTCTCTAAATAGTTCCTATATATACTAAACCGTTTAACGAAGAACAACATTCAAATAATTGTATAAATATATAGTGTAATGCAACCTGGGACTTTACAATGATTTCTGGTTTATATTTAATTTGGAAAAGTAAGCCTGTAGCATTATTAATTGTGCTCTTTTTAAATGGTAGCTTTTACTTGGGTCAGGGTCCTGATTGCTTATATTTTGACTGATTTAAAAGAACAAGACTTAACAGAAAACACGTTTATTACATAATATATACAAAATAAAATAAAATATATCATATGCTGAATTATGTACAAGTTATAATTCGTTTTGTGTTAACCCTGCGGCTGGATCCTGGCTGGGTACTGGGTAGGTTGCCTTTCTTGCATCTGTGTAGGACCGCGATGTTCCCAGCGTTAGGTTGTTGGATAGTTGGCAGACCTGTAATCCCAAAACAAACTAAAAATGACCACTACTTAGTGGCGATGTAAATAAACGGGAAATTTTAATAAATTTCAATTATAAAGTAACTTAATTGAAGCTATAAAGTGATTGCTTTATGCGAGGATTTATGCATGTGACTGATATGATGATAACCCAGCACTACTTGACCTCGTGCCTGGATTAAATTCTAGTCGGCTGTTATCTAGTTTCTAGCGCGAGGCAAAGTTATTTTACTACTCGGACAAAAATGTAATTTAACAGGGTGAGTACGTCGTTTTTCGCAATGCTTGACTATTTCCACATAATATATGAGATTGGTTTTGTAATTTGCATCTATAACTTTATAACTCAAACGAAGTTTACTCTAATGTAGTCGGATGTACGTGCAAATTTGACTGTACGCTGACAGGTGCTTTAATAATTTGTAGGATTTGAATTATTGCCATTTCAACATTCGTAGATGTTATATTTGTAAGCCGATATTCCAGCCGAGTGTCAATTGTAAATTATGAGTTTCGTGGGACTGCTAGAATCGTCCACGCTGCGAATCAAACTTATTTCGATAGCCCAAATCTACAAATCTAAGATTAATTCGCAGGCAGACGGTCGGAGCAAACCTCACGAAATATCAAACAGAACGTGCAGTCCAGTCCGATTAACCCAGAGCTGTACTGAACGAACTTGCAGATTCCGGTTTACAAGCGAATTCGAATAAACGCAGTCTGATTATTCCAGAAATACGTTTATTAGAATGCAGTCAGGTACCTGGAGGAGTCGAGTTATTAGCTAGAATTCTTCAGGTCGGTTTCTGGTGTGATTCTGCTGCGGGAATTGGCTGAAGGATCTGGTTAATTTTGGTCGGCCTAGCTGAGGAAGGCTCGAGGCCGTCCTCAGCTGAAGCCGGGAGATCGGTCTAGAGAAGCGGAGTTTTCGCTGTCGGGATAATAATCTCCTGGAGCCCGCGGCGCGATTACCATTTATATGCAGCGGTCGGCTACTCAGAACTCGTCGCGTATAGGAGAAGGGATGCGTCGTGACCGATCCTCCGTACCAGCCGCGTCGATCGAAGAGCTCTTGATGATCCTGCAAGTTCGAGCGCATTGGAAATTTCAATTGTTGTAACGTCCATTGTTGCGAAAATGCGAATATTATGCACTTTTAATTTTAATTTAAATTTGGTAGCGCTTAATTAAGAGCGAAACGTTACAATAGTATTCCCTGTAAATGCTGGAAATATTATATCGGTAAAACATCCAGACCTTTAGAAGTTGGAGTTAAAGAACATAAAAATATGATTAAAACATATCAATTCAATAAGTCTAAGCTGGTAGAAGATGCTTGAAATAACAACCACAAAATACAATGGTATAATACAAAGATCTTGTCTAAAGGATGGATGTCAGCTAAACGTAAAATTAAAGAAAAATGCGTTTCGTCTTTCTCAATATTTTTAGACAAAAGTTGGCAGTCGATTCTTAAAGATCAAATCAAGTAGGTCTAGATAATCAACAAATGTCAATGTCAATCAATTCATTGGAAGATGGTCGTTTTTCAGTCCCAGTGAAAAGCAAAGTTTCCTTGTTCATTTTTAGTTTTAATTGTTAATCGTTGATAATGAAAGCAGATTGTTCTTCAAAATGTTCGATATTTAATAGTTTTAATTTTTCAGAGTGGGGAAATACCCAAAAAGAACATGAATCAAACCATCTTCTCAAATTGTACAACCACGAAAGTCTAATTCTGCCTGGCTTTCTTCTACTCTCTACCTTGTCTTGTAATATCAGTTGCAATATATGGTATTTATCATTCCTCATGACGTGATCAAAATATAGAGGCTTCCTCTGTTTAATAGTAAATACAACCCCCTTGTCCTTCCGCATTATTCTCAATACCTCTTCGTTGGTAATGTGGTCTGTCCATGATATGCGAAGAATTCTGCGATAAACCCATATTTCAAACGCCTCCAGTTTTTTTCAGTAACGCAGCAGTGAGGGTCTATGCTTCAAGTCCGTAATACAAGACCGCAAAGTCATAGCAATAATGTAGCATTCGAATTTTTAGAGGTATACTGAAATCTCGGCATACAAACAAATTTCTCATTTTTACGTCGTGATTTACGTCTCTACATCGTTGAACTAAAACCTGTAATGCAAAAAAATCTTTTCTAGTGACAAGGCCATTTTTTAAATCATATTGTGTTACCCCTGCCGCTGGTACACATTTGCTGTAAATACGATTACGTAAATATTCAAGAAAGGTTTAGTAATGTTGTTTATTAAACTGATGAATTAAAAATAACCTATACCACTTTGGCAATAATATTCACTCTAAACTTTGCAAAAAACTTAAGAATTTAAGACTTAAAACTCTCGATTTTAATCACTCCACCAAAAACAATAATCTCAAGATTAAACATTTTCATTCTTACAACCCTTCTGGTTCTAAGGATTTTAATTTGATTTATACTGACTCTGATTGTAATACATCCCATTCGAATATAAATTTTAATTTTAAATTTTACAACAGAATTTAAGCAATGTGAAATTTAGTGACATTGAGATTGACATATAAGACAAGGGCTTGAAGAACAACCCGGTATGTAACGTTAATCAAAATTGCCTTAATGATTTAGCTATTCACTCTGAGAAAGTCTTATTGTCTTCAGGCATTGATAATCCGAACCTGGTTAGGGCTGAGATCAGCAGAAAGATTTCTAATTACAAAAAAAACTTTACTGAATCTTAATAATTCACACATTTTAGACAAAACAACTTATACTCCTTCAAAGAAAATTAAAGAATCCAATTTATTGTGTACTAAGGCTGACAAAGGTCACTGCCTTGTCATTTTAAACAAGTGCGAGTATATTCACAAGGTCTGTGATTCTCTAGATTCTCCCGATTTTGAAATTCTCAATAAAGACCCTCTCTCCAGTTTCATTACAGCAGTCAGAGAGACGATTAGAGACCATTTTGATATTATTAAATCTTTAAATATTAATCCCCTTTCCTTACTTATTATGAATCCTTCCATTCCTAAATTATACGGCCTTCCTAAAATCCATAAACCTAACGTCCCTATCAGACCTGTTGTTTCCTTTTCAAACTTTCCAGCATCGGTCATTACATCTTGGCTCAACAAATTAATTTGCAATGTTACTAATTTCAAACCTAAATTTGCCATAAAAAACTCCATAGAACTTACTAAAATTTTATCTAAATTAAACTTACCTAATAATTTCACTTTGTTCTTTTGATGTAACCAACCTTTTTCCTAGCATTCCTTCTAATGAATGTGTGGCTTTATTAAAAGAAATGCTTATTGATTCAGACCTGAATAACAACCAAGTTGAAACTTTACTCATTTGTTTAAACTTAGCTTTGTCACAAAGCTTTTTCAAATTTGACTCTTCATTCTTTAAACAAAAGTCTGGTTTGGCCATGGGATCTAACCTATGACGTCTGTTAGCAGAGATTTTCATGAATAACCTGGAAAACAAAATTTTCATTGAAGCCCCATTTATTCACAACATTATTTACTGGAGCAGATACCTCTATGATATCCTGGTTATTTTCAATTCCAATAACCCTAATACTGATGATTATATCACCTGGCTAAACTCAGGACATCCTAATATTAAATTTACTTTTGAAATTGAACACAACAATTATTTGCCTTTTCTAGAAATTTTGATCACTAAAAACAATAGTTCCACAACTAATTTTTTAAATTTCAGTATTTATAAACGCCCGGTTGTACTGACCATACTATCCCTTATCCTTCCTGTCATCCCTTATCCCATAAACTTGCTAATTTTCAATTTTTATTTAGACGTTTACCTTCCATTCCTATGTCCACAGAAAATTTCAACAGTGAATTTAACATCATTAAATACATTGCTATCAAAAACGGTTATCCTCTTCAACTCATTTTACCTATTTATTATAAACTTCGTATTAAACTTTCTATAAACCTAACCCCTATCAATAATCTTGAAAACAACTTTTTATTCAATCTCTTATTATGGTACTATCTCGATGTCCATCAAAAACATACTTAGTAAATGTAATTTTCAAATTTCTTTTTCTACTACCAATTCCCTTCAGAAATTGGTAATCTTCAATAAAGATCCTACCCCTTTATTAGAAAGATCTGGTGTCTACCGTCTTGACTATTCGTCTTGCAACTGTTTTTACATTGGTCGACTGGACGTACTTTCAAGAAAGGAATAAAAGAACATTCCGCTTGCATTAAAAACAACAATTTTAATATCGACCAACCTATTAAATCAACTTTTGTTAATCACATTTTGGAACATAACCACAACCTTGATCCTAATAAAGATTACAAAATTTACATATAGCTAACAAAGGTAGGTTGTTGAATTTACTCGAAATTTTTGAAATTATGTCCAACAATAATGAATTCAGACTCAATGAAGTCACAGATTTTGATACTAATTACATTTTCCTGAATAGTTGTTTTGTCTTTGGCTGATTTCCCCTTTTTCGGTTTTAACTTTGTTCTTTCATTTTCTGACCCTCTCTGGTAGTTTCAGTGTCATTGAATTTAGGAACTTTTTGACCTGGTTTTAGTTACATTTGTTTCGAAACCCCATTCTTAGTGCCTTCTCCTTCAGAGATTGTTGCTACTTTACTTGTGGTAATTTTTATTTATTAAATTTGATGTAATAATCAGTATAACGATCTTTATAACGTAGTTTGCTGGCTATTGATTTAATTTTCTTCTCCAATGTGGTGTTCTTTGTGAATTTTTAGTACCTCATCTTCAGCGCTTAACGTAACCTCATTTAACCTACAATTTGGAACACATAGTTTATTACCATTTTTACCAGTAAGTTTATTTCTTTACATTGTACACTATTGTTACCCATATGCCTCCGTAGATGATTATTTTGGCCTGAAGATGAAACCAGTCTGGTTTCGAAACATGTCGCCTTTTTAATAAATGTACGTGGAGAAGACTACTGTGTTCTACTGCTTCGTATCAAGACACCTCCACTATTAGCATGATGGATCACCTCCCTGTAAACTGATGAGTTTGTAATCATCACAAGTTTTTCCAGATTTCTTGAGAATAGACACGAAGGTTGATTCCAGCCAATTTTGGGGGTATTTCGCCGCTGTTATAGATGTTAAAAAGATCCGTTAATACTGTAAGAAATTGTGGATCAGTATTGCACATTAGTTTTAGCATTTCTGCATGCACATTATCTGGACCTGGTTATTTGTTCTGTTTAAGAGAATATATAGCATTTTCTACTTCCCAGCTTTAGTAATATGCTGTTCAGACTGACGTTTCTAAATCCGGCAGTGTTCTTGAAAAAATTGTTTTACATATGTTCTCCACATTTCTAGTTTATCCGCAGTCTCCGTTATAAGCTGCCCGTTTATATTAATTAAGTTGTGTTAATTAAGTGTTGACTACTTTGTTTATTTGTGTGCCCATTAATTTCTTTTATGCTTTTATACATGTTAAAATGATAGTGTTTCACATTAACTCTTCTATCTCCCTGCATCCTTCCGATGACCATATCTCTATCGACTCTTATTTTTCGTCTTATCGTCACATTAGTTCACGATATTCATTTGATCGATTTTTTACTAACCTTCGTTGTTCCATGAGATTCATAATCTCGTCGACCATCCAATCCTTCTCTTTTTGCCTTTTCTTTTGGAGGTGTTTTTTTCACTGTTTCAATAATGACATGTTGAGCTGTATTCCACTTTTCCAGAGGGTTGGTTGATACACTAAGTTTTTCAATGACTATGCTAAGGTACTGTTCTACACTCTTTTCAGTTGATTGTTTAAGTTCTTTTATATCTATTTTTCTATAGCTGTGTATTTTTGATTTTTTTTTGTTTTCAATGAATTTATATATTAAACGATTGTGATGAGAAGCAATGTCAGCTCCTGGGAAACCCTTAACAGATTTAATTGAGTTACGAAATCTGTTATTTAGAGTGACAAAGTCTATCTGGTTTCGAACTATATTATCTTTAGTGTATGTAGGTGATTTCCAAGTATACAGACGTCGTGTAAGTAGCTGGAAGAACATATAGCATATAACTAGTTTTTTCGCTTTGGAAAATTGTACCTATTAGTCGGTTTTTTTCCAACAGACCAAAATTACAGACAATGTCTTCGTCTCTTCGTTTACCAACTTTAGCATTGAAATACCCGATAACTATTGTAACTTTTTGTATACTTTATCAGTTTAGTCAGTTGTTCGTAAACATGTTAAATAGTCTCGTCATCTTTATCAGCAGTCAGTGCATATATCTTAATGATGTTTAAAGTACGTGGAGTTGAGTTTGCTTGTAACAAAGCCATATGGTCAGAAAATGGTGCAAAACTTCTAATATATGGTTCTAGGTTTTAGGCGGTTGTACAGTACTATTCCTACCCCATTTCAGTGATGCGGATCTTTGTTTCCAGACTAGTATATTATATGATTTTACACCATACGTTCACCGCTATTTGGCCACCGAGTTTCGTTTAATCACATAATGTAAAGGCTGCCATCTTGTTGATGACATTATACATTTTTTTACTCTCATACATGCTATGAGCCTTCCAAGTACGTATTTTAAAAAAATTTTTTTTAGCTATAAATTTTTTTGGGATACTATTCTTCGCAGGGATTTGGCTGGATAACAACCGGGGAGGCCCTGCAGTCTTCTGCGATATCTCCTCCCCTGCCGGATCTTGGATTCCGTAGTCCATGATCAGTACGTGTTCTATCTTTCGAACTTCGTGCCATGTTAGTTAAACTAGGGAGATAATGAGGTAGTTTTCTCTTGCTTTCCTCATCGCAGCCTCGCAGCCGGTTAAATCGATACATGATTTCCGCCTAGGAGTATATAGTGCCGTGCCCTTAGGGAAGCTATTTTTTGATGGCCTCGAACCAGTACTGGCGCAACTGCTGCTCTACGTTAGGGTTAGGCATAGGTAACGGATAATAGGCTGTAAAGACGTTAGGTTTGAGTTTATCTGTTCTAAATTCAAATTCTGCCAACTTTACTGCAGATAAATTATAAATATTCCGAAATGCTTTACTACTTGCCAGGTTTACAAGAAGAATTAGAAAAAACTATTGAATAAGTAGCATACCTACTTACTATTTTCGGGTTAAGAAAATTTAGAGAACAAATTTTCAACAAATTTTCCAGTAAATTTCCTTAACAATTTATTCATGAATTTTCGAAAAAAAATACTATCGTGTCATATCAGCTTCAGACGTCTCGTACACATCATTACTTGAATAATTAATTTCCTTGTTCAGAGGCAGATTTAGGGGACAATTTCGATCTTTTTTGTGAATAATAATAATAATAGTATAATATTAAAAAGTTTATTTGGTAAATTTACTTTTATGAATGTTAATCACAAATTATAAAATCAAGAATACCTCGTTCAGGCTTCTTGGAACAGCTAGCAGAAGTAGTGAGCGCATACGCCAATTTCCCTAAACTTTCTACAACGGTTGCGGCTATACCATTTGAACTGAAAAGTTGTCTCTGCTTTGATATGATAGTAATTACATTAGAATTGGTTTGTCTAGATAATTATTTAATTATGTTGTTGAACAAAATGAAAAGTTTTATCTCGTCGAACAAATTTGGTTACAATAGTATGGTGGATAGTTCTTTTGATAAACGAGCATTAAATTTAGGATCCTGATAGATATTTTTAAAAAGTCGCTAGTTTTAACATTCTGTAAGCAAATATGTTTCGAGACTTAAGCAACCCACAGTGCTACACCACGATAACGCGGAAGATTTTTTCAAAGCTCGTTAGTAGGGACAAGAAATTAACTGTATTTACCGGACATGTTCTTTAGAATTTGGTAGAGTTCCAAAGTGGAGTCCCAGAGAAAATGGAACCTGAAGTTCCGCCTATTTGTGATTGTCTTCGAAGCTAAATTTTGGGAAGTTTTGGAGCTGCAGGAAGCAGAAAGCAGAGTGCAGCGTGTAGAGGAGCCCTTGTTTGTGATTTATAAAAAGGCAGCAGCAGCTAAAATATCACCAGGAGAAAGGTATAAGCTTGGCGTTCCTTTCAACCGTGGGCTGGTGCGAGGTCAACCTTCGAGCCCAATCCAACAAGACTGGAAACTTTAAGAAGAGGGCAGCAAGGTAGAGGAGCTGGGGAAGACTTTGTTCGCGGTTCAGAGACAGGCAGCAGCCGCTGAAACCGTTCCAGGAGGATAATTACGAGCTTGGCATTATCCTTTTGCAGAAACCGAAAGTCGATTTTGCGAGCAATCCAAAACAAATACGAGGTGGCGTCCCTTTACACTTGAAAATAACGAATTCCAGGTTACCCAAACAACTTGAATATTTCAATTGCATTGTTATTGTTTACCTGAGGCGAACTGATTAATTGTTGGTGTATTTGTGGTCAAAATTCGCTAGATTTCTGTGATTCGGGACAGCTCTGTTTATAGTCAATATTTTTATTATTATCTGTCATGCATTAAAATCGAGCAGTTGCTATACAATGGTAAAGTTACTCTGTAACAACCTAATCTAACTCTTTTGCTATTAGCTATTACCAATAAATAAAATATAGAAAGCAGCAAACCTTTATTGCAATAAAAATATAATTAAACAATAATAATTTTTAATCAGCCCAAGAAGAGGCGCTCTTCAACTGAACTGTATTTGTAATACATATTTATTAAAGTCAATTAGGAATAATAGTATAACAATATATGTAAATTTGTTGGTTACAGCTGTATTTAGTTGCAATTTGAAAAAGAAAAGAAGAAAATATACAATTCATAATGTCTTGTATCCTCTTTCTATTCTTAGAAGAAAAATTCAGTTAAAATTTTTTAAATACGATTGTTAAGTGTTTCATAAAATTGTGCCGCCTCGCTTGCAGTGGCGTATTTACTATGCGCATTTCCAGAACTCGAGCGGGCCTTCGCCTCGCTGCTTCACTTAACTTCCATCTGTCTACGAGACTGCATGCGAAGGAGTCCGCTCCGCGAAAACTAATCCTTTGTTTTTAAATGTTTCAAATGTTTGTGTACTAATTTATTGCTAATAAATTAACTACTTTGCTTCCAACGAGTGTATAATTCAGTGAAGAAATAAATCCATACAGTCCATTAAAGTCCAAGGCGAGCTAGCAATCAGGAATTTTCCAAACATAACGGAAAACTGAGAGGCTCCCCAACATTGGTCCATCGATCCGGATTAGTACGAGCCCGGAAAAGCAACCCAACATTGTTCCTTCGAGCCGCATGGATCATCGGCCCGGATTCGCAGTTGTACAAGGCAAGTAAGTACAACACGCAGTTTCAATCGTGTTAAATTCAACCCTAACGAGAGGAAGGAAGACAGCAGACGGTGCTAGTAACGTTGGAGCGAGAAAGCCAAACGCCGAGGTCCGCGCCAAGTTTGTGCAGGTGTGCATTGCAGCTGCAGACGAGACGGTAGTTCAAGCCACAACAAGGAAAAGGCGGCAAACACAACAATATCAATGTAAGCCTGAGTTCCCTTTTCTGTGATTTCCTATGCATGAATTTGGTTTTCTATCATCTGTGTTATGCATGTGCATAATTTCAGCTGCGTATTATTGCGTAAACAAATGATTTATGAGTCATATAAACATTTTAAGTGCGTGAAATGCCAAGCTATTTCGTTTGTGCGCTAGTACAATATCCCCTGCATGTGTCATATTGCAGTCGAATCATTCACAAGTTAATCTCGAGTTGTAACAGGGCCGTTTTCTGCGTCGTTAGCGCTAAGTTAATCTCGCGTCGTGGCAGCTGTCTTGCGTTGTAAACAAAATTTCGCGCCAGGGGCGTACGAGAGTTAGTTCTATCCGTTAAATTGGTTTAATTTCAACAATTATGGATCCGCTTGTAAGAGTACGAGGCTCAATCAAAGGCAAGCTTACGCGTTTCGCAAATTACGTGCAATCTTTGCAAACAATTCATGATGAAGATCAATTTTTATCTAGCGCTCAGATTATTCAATTGCAAAAAAGATTGAATGATACAGCCACCTTGTTATCAGAATATTATGCGGTTCATGAACAAATTCTAGAAAACAGTAAGGATACAGAATCTGAAATGCAGCAACAAGTTGAATTTGAAGATTCTTATTATTTTGCAATTTCACAAGCTGAATATTTGATTAATGAATACAACAAGCAGTCTGATGTTGCACCAGATCGTTCTGGATCTCCTAATGGTAGCGTGAGATGAACGCATTCAAATTGCAGTTCGCATTGCAATAATCGAACTGTACGCCTTCCTACCATTTCGATTCCCAAATATGCAGGGAACGTGTCAGAGTGGTTGGAATTTCGTGAGATTTTTATTAGCTTAATTCATGAGAATCAAACGCTGACTAATATTCAAAAACTGCATTACTTAAAGGCTAGTTTACAGGGTGATGCAAGCCAAATTATAAAAAGTTTAGAGTTTACTGCGAGTAATTATACTCTAGCTTGGGATGCATTGTGTAATCGTTACAATGATCCAAAAATTCTGATTCATAACCACCTCAATGCTATATTCGAACTTGAATCGTGCAGTAAGGAATCTGCAACTAAATTACGTACGATTAGCGATATGTTATTCAAACATTTTACAGCAATCAAATCATTAGCTACCGAAAGCGAGCTTCTTGATGTTGTTATCATTTATGTCGTTTCTAAAAAACTGGACCCCACGACATTCCGTGAATGGGAGGTCCTTAGAAACCGGTCAAGTTCTGATCTGCCTAATCTTGACGAGTTCAAGGAATTTTTACAAAACACAGCAAATCTTCTAGAAACTCTGGAAGTAAAAAATATTAAGCTTGTACCCGAAAAGTCTTCCAAGGTACATCCGAAATCATTTGTGTCAGGTACCCCTTCGTATCCATT